>OY282641.1:86444148-86724372 GCA_958299015.1 Tetanocera ferruginea | reverse complement strand
TTAAAATTAAAATTAAATTAAAATTAAAATTAAAATTAAAATTAAAATTAAAATTAAAATTAAAATTAAAATTAAAATTAAAATTAAAATTAAAATTAAAATTAAAATTAAAATTAAAATTAAAATTAAAATTAAAATTAAAATTAAAATTAAAATTAAAATTAAAATTAAAATTAAAATTAAAATTAAAATTAAAATTAAAATTAAAATTAAAATTAAAATTAAAATTAAAATTAAAATTAAAATTAAAATTAAAATTAAAATTAAAATTAAAATTAAAATTAAAATTAAAATTAAAATTAAAATTAAAATTAAAATTAAAATTAAAATTAAAATTAAAATTAAAATTAAAATTAAAATTAAAATTAAAATTAAAATTAAAATTAAAATTAAAATTAAAATTAAAATTAAAATTAAAATTAAAATTAAAATTAAAATTAAAATTAAAATTAAAATTAAAATTAAAATTAAAATTAAAATTAAAATTAAAATTAAAATTAAAATTAAAATTAAAATTAAAATTAAAATTAAAATTAAAATTAAAATTAAAATTAAAATTAAAATTAAAATTAAAATTAAAATTAAAATTAAAATTAAAATTAAAATTAAAATTAAAATTAAAATTAAAATTAAAATTAAAATTAAAATTAAAATTAAAATTAAAATTAAAATTAAAATTAAAATTAAAATTAAAATTAAAATTAAAATTAAAATTAAAATTAAAATTAAAATTAAAATTAAAATTAAAATTAAAATTAAAATTAAAATTAAAATTAAAATTAAAATTAAAATTAAAATTAAAATTAAAATTAAAATTAAAATTAAAATTAAAATTAAAATTAAAATTAAAATTAAAATTAAAATTAAAATTAAAATTAAAATTA
This sequence comes from Tetanocera ferruginea, assembly GCA_958299015.1. NCBI lineage: Eukaryota > Metazoa > Arthropoda > Insecta > Diptera > Sciomyzidae > Tetanocera > Tetanocera ferruginea. Next base: position 86,723,488 of record OY282641.1, on the reverse strand, counting down.
AAATTAAAATTAAAATTAAAATTAAAATTAAAATTAAAATTAAAATTAAAATTAAAATTAAAATTAAAATTAAAATTAAAATTAAAATTAAAATTAAAATTAAAATTAAAATTAAAATTAAAATTAAAATTAAAATTAAAATTAAAATTAAAATTAAAATTAAAATTAAAATTAAAATTAAAATTAAAATTAAAATTAAAATTAAAATTAAAATTAAAATTAAAATTAAAATTAAAATTAAAATTAAAATTAAAATTAAAATTAAAATTAAAATTAAAATTAAAATTAAAATTAAAATTAAAATTAAAATTAAAATTAAAATTAAAATTAAAATTAAAATTAAAATTAAAATTAAAATTAAAATTAAAATTAAAATTAAAATTAAAATTAAAATTAAAATTAAAATTAAAATTAAAATTAAAATTAAAATTAAAATTAAAATTAAAATTAAAATTAAAATTAAAATTAAAATTAAAATTAAAATTAAAATTAAAATTAAAATTAAAATTAAAATTAAAATTAAAATTAAAATTAAAATTAAAATTAAAATTAAAATTAAAATTAAAATTAAAATTAAAATTAAAATTAAAATTAAAATTAAAATTAAAATTAAAATTAAAATTAAAATTAAAATTAAAATTAAAATTAAAATTAAAATTAAAATTAAAATTAAAATTAAAATTAAAATTAAAATTAAAATTAAAATTAAAATTAAAATTAAAATTAAAATTAAAATTAAAATTAAAATTAAAATTAAAATTAAAATTAAAATTAAAATTAAAATTAAAATTAAAATTAAAATTAAAATTAAAATTAAAATTAAAATTAAAATTAAAATTAAAATTAAAATTAAAATTAAAATTAAAATTAAAATTAAAATTAAAATTAAAATTAAAATTAAAATTAAAATTAAAATTAAAATTAAAATTAAAATTAAAATTAAAATTAAAATTAAAATTAAAATTAAAATTAAAATTAAAATTAAAATTAAAATTAAAATTAAAATTAAAATTAAAATTAAAATTAAAATTAAAATTAAAATTAAAATTAAAATTAAATTAAAATTAAAATTAAAATTAAAATTAAAATTAAAATTAAAATTAAAATTAAAATTAAAATTAAAATTAAAATTAAAATTAAAATTAAAATTAAAATTAAAATTAAAATTAAAATTAAAATTAAAATTAAAATTAAAATTAAAATTAAAATTAAAATTAAAATTAAAATTAAAATTAAAATTAAAATTAAAATTAAAATTAAAATTAAAATTAAAATTAAAATTAAAATTAAAATTAAAATTAAAATTAAAATTAAAATTAAAATTAAAATTAAAATTAAAATTAAAATTAAAATTAAAATTAAAATTAAAATTAAAATTAAAATTAAAATTAAAATTAAAATTAAAATTAAAATTAAAATTAAAATTAAAATTAAAATTAAAATTAAAATTAAAATTAAAATTAAAATTAAAATTAAAATTAAAATTAAAATTAAAATTAAAATTAAAATTAAAATTAAAATTAAAATTAAAATTAAAATTAAAATTAAAATTAAAATTAAAATTAAAATTAAAATTAAAATTAAAATTAAAATTAAAATTAAAATTAAAATTAAAATTAAAATTAAAATTAAAATTAAAATTAAAATTAAAATTAAAATTAAAATTAAAATTAAAATTAAAATTAAAATTAAAATTAAAATTAAAATTAAAATTAAAATTAAAATTAAAATTAAAATTAAAATTAAAATTAAAATTAAAATTAAAATTAAAATTAAAATTAAAATTAAAATTAAAATTAAAATTAAAATTAAAATTAAAATTAAAATTAAAATTAAAATTAAAATTAAAATTAAAATTAAAATTAAAATTAAAATTAAAATTAAAATTAAAATTAAAATTAAAATTAAAATTAAAATTAAAATTAAAATTAAAATTAAAATTAAAATTAAAATTAAAATTAAAATTAAAATTAAAATTAAAATTAAAATTAAAATTAAAATTAAAATTAAAATTAAAATTAAAATTAAAATTAAAATTAAAATTAAAATTAAAATTAAAATTAAAATTAAAATTAAAATTAAAATTAAAATTAAAATTAAAATTAAAATTAAAATTAAAATTAAAATTAAAATTAAAATTAAAATTAAAATTAAAATTAAAATTAAAATTAAAATTAAAATTAAAATTAAAATTAAAATTAAAATTAAAATTAAAATTAAAATTAAAATTAAAATTAAAATTAAAATTAAAATTAAAATTAAAATTAAAATTAAAATTAAAATTAAAATTAAAATTAAAATTAAAATTAAAATTAAAATTAAAATTAAAATTAAAATTAAAATTAAAATTAAAATTAAAATTAAAATTAAAATTAAAATTAAAATTAAAATTAAAATTAAAATTAAAATTAAAATTAAAATTAAAATTAAAATTAAAATTAAAATTAAAATTAAAATTAAAATTAAAATTAAAATTAAAATTAAAATTAAAATGAAAATGAAAATTAAAATTAAAATTAAAATTAAAATTAAAATTAAAATTAAAATTAAAATTAAAATTAAAATTAAAATTAAAATTAAAATTAAAATTAAAATTAAAATTAAAATTAAAATTAAAATTAAAATTAAAATTAAAATTAAAATTAAAATTAAAATTAAAATTAAAATTAAAATTAAAATTAAAATTAAAATTAAAATTAAAATTAAAATTAAAATTAAAATTAAAATTAAAATTAAAATTAAAATTAAAATTAAAATTAAAATTAAAATTAAAATTAAAATTAAAATTAAAATTAAAATTAAAATTAAAATTAAAATTAAAATTAAAATTAAAATTAAAATTAAAATTAAAATTAAAATTAAAATTAAAATTAAAATTAAAATTAAAATTAAAATTAAAATTAAAATTAAAATTAAAATTAAAATTAAAATTAAAATTAAAATTAAAATTAAAATTAAAATTAAAATTAAAATTAAAATTAAAATTAAAATTAAAATTAAAATTAAAATTAAAATTAAAATTAAAATTAAAATTAAAATTAAAATTAAAATTAAAATTAAAATTAAAATTAAAATTAAAATTAAAATTAAAATTAAAATTAAAATTAAAATTAAAATTAAAATTAAAATTAAAATTAAAATTAAAATTAAAATTAAAATTAAAATTAAAATTAAAATTAAAATTAAAATTAAAATTAAAATTAAAATTAAAATTAAAATTAAAATTAAAATTAAAATTAAAATTAAAATTAAAATTAAAATTAAAATTAAAATTAAAATTAAAATTAAAATTAAAATTAAAATTAAAATTAAAATTAAAATTAAAATTAAAATTAAAATTAAAATTAAAATTAAAATTAAAATTAAAATTAAAATTAAAATTAAAATTAAAATTAAAATTAAAATTAAAATTAAAATTAAAATTAAAATTAAAATTAAAATTAAAATTAAAATTAAAATTAAAATTAAAATTAAAATTAAAATTAAAATTAAAATTAAAATTAAAATTAAAATTAAAATTAAAATTAAAATTAAAATTAAAATTAAAATTAAAATTAAAATTAAAATTAAAATTAAAATTAAAATTAAAATTAAAATTAAAATTAAAATTAAAATTAAAATTAAAATTAAAATTAAAATTAAAATTAAAATTAAAATTAAAATTAAAATTAAAATTAAAATTAAAATTAAAATTAAAATTAAAATTAAAATTAAAATTAAAATTAAAATTAAAATTAAAATTAAAATTAAAATTAAAATTAAAATTAAAATTAAAATTAAAATTAAAATTAAAATTAAAATTAAAATTAAAATTAAAATTAAAATTAAAATTAAAATTAAAATTAAAATTAAAATTAAAATTAAAATTAAAATTAAAATTAAAATTAAAATTAAAATTAAAATTAAAATTAAAATTAAAATTAAAATTAAAATTAAAATTAAAATTAAAATTAAAATTAAAATTAAAATTAAAATTAAAATTAAAATTAAAATTAAAATTAAAATTAAAATTAAAATTAAAATTAAAATTAAAATTAAAATTAAAATTAAAATTAAAATTAAAATTAAAATTAAAATTAAAATTAAAATTAAAATTAAAATTAAAATTAAAATTAAAATTAAAATTAAAATTAAAATTAAAATTAAAATTAAAATTAAAATTAAAATTAAAATTAAAATTAAAATTAAAATTAAAATTAAAATTAAAATTAAAATTAAAATTAAAATTAAAATTAAAATTAAAATTAAAATTAAAATTAAAATTAAAATTAAAATTAAATTAAAATTAAAATTAAAATTAAAATTAAAATTAAAATTAAAATTAAAATTAAAATTAAAATTAAAATTAAAATTAAAATTAAAATTAAAATTAAAATTAAAATTAAAATTAAAATTAAAATTAAAATTAAAATTAAAATTAAAATTAAAATTAAAATTAAAATTAAAATTAAAATTAAAATTAAAATTAAAATTAAAATTAAAATTAAAATTAAAATTAAAATTAAAATTAAAATTAAAATTAAAATTAAAATTAAAATTAAAATTAAAATTAAAATTAAAATTAAAATTAAAATTAAAATTAAAATTAAAATTAAAATTAAAATTAAAATTAAAATTAAAATTAAAATTAAAATTAAAATTAAAATTAAAATTAAAATTAAAATTAAAATTAAAATTAAAATTAAAATTAAAATTAAAATTAAAATTAAAATTAAAATTAAAATTAAAATTAAAATTAAAATTAAAATTAAAATTAAAATTAAAATTAAAATTAAAATTAAAATTAAAATTAAAATTAAAATTAAAATTAAAATTAAAATTAAAATTAAAATTAAAATTAAAATTAAAATTAAAATTAAAATTAAAATTAAAATTAAAATTAAAATTAAAATTAAAATTAAAATTAAAATTAAAATTAAAATTAAAATTAAAATTAAAATTAAAATTAAAATTAAAATTAAAATTAAAATTAAAATTAAAATTAAAATTAAAATTAAAATTAAAATTAAAATTAAAATTAAAATTAAAATTAAAATTAAAATTAAAATTAAAATTAAAATTAAAATTAAAATTAAAATTAAAATTAAAATTAAAATTAAAATTAAAATTAAAATTAAAATTAAAATTAAAATTAAAATTAAAATTAAAATTAAAATTAAAATTAAAATTAAAATTAAAATTAAAATTAAAATTAAAATTAAAATTAAAATTAAAATTAAAATTAAAATTAAAATTAAAATTAAAATTAAAATTAAAATTAAAATTAAAATTAAAATTAAAATTAAAATTAAAATTAAAATTAAAATTAAAATTAAAATTAAAATTAAAATTAAAATTAAAATTAAAATTAAAATTAAAATTAAAATTAAAATTAAAATTAAAATTAAAATTAAAATTAAAATTAAAATTAAAATTAAAATTAAAATTAAAATTAAAATTAAAATTAAAATTAAAATTAAAATTAAAATTAAAATTAAAATTAAAATTAAAATTAAAATTAAAATTAAAATTAAAATTAAAATTAAAATTAAAATTAAAATTAAAATTAAAATTAAAATTAAAATTAAAATTAAAATTAAAATTAAAATTAAAATTAAAATTAAAATTAAAATTAAAATTAAAATTAAAATTAAAATTAAAATTAAAATTAAAATTCAAATTAAAATTAAAATTAAAATTAAAATTAAAATTAAAATTAAAATTAAAATTAAAATTAAAATTAAAATTAAAATTAAAATTAAAATTAAAATTAAAATTAAAATTAAAATTAAAATTAAAATTAAAATTAAAATTAAAATTAAAATTAAAATTAAAATTAAAATTAAAATTAAAATTAAAATTAAAATTAAAATTAAAATTAAAATTAAAATTAAAATTAAAATTAAAATTAAAATTAAAATTAAAATTAAAATTAAAATTAAAATTAAAATTAAAATTAAAATTAAAATTAAAATTAAAATTAAAATTAAAATTAAAATTAAAATTAAAATTAAAATTAAAATTAAAATTAAAATTAAAATTAAAATTAAAATTAAAATTAAAATTAAAATTAAAATTAAAATTAAAATTAAAATTAAAATTAAAATTAAAATTAAAATTAAAATTAAAATTAAAATTAAAATTAAAATTAAAATTAAAATTAAAATTAAAATTAAAATTAAAATTAAAATTAAAATTAAAATTAAAATTAAAGCACACTCAACTTTTGTTGAGTGATCTCAGTTTTTATTAATATGAAATAAAAAAAAAACTGAGTGTACTGGATTGTGCGATGTTTATTCTGAGGGAACACTCAACGTCAAAAAATAACATCAGTAGAGTGGAGTTGAGTTATTTTTATTAATATGCTTTATTCATACCGATCAGAGTAAACTCGAGTGAAACTGAGTTCACTCCATTCCACTTTTTTTATTAATTCGTCCCAATGTCATGTCGTGTAGAACCAGCATTTAGTGCACAATGTCATATAATACAAATAAAATGCAGAGTACATAAATATTGCACAAAAAATTCAAAATTTCCCAGTTTTGAATGAGGAATCCAATGAAATTTTTTTTATTTCAAACAATGGTACCCCTTTTGTTATATTTTGAGAAAAAGTTTTTTTGCTTAAGTTTTTTTAAATTGATGTAGTTTTTAATTCAACTTGAAGTTTTCAATGAAATTTACATATAAATAGTTTAAGCATTTTTAAAAATTGTTGGTTTGTAGGAATGAGTACACATGAAACCATTTTTGTATGGCAGCCCTATAAAATATTAGCATTAACCGTGAAATTTTAATACAAAATGTTAATTCTAAAAAAAACCAAAATTTTGATACCCATATTGCACACTTTATTTAAAATAAAAAGCACATTTTAACTATCAATAACACTGTGTGATGAAATCGACAGAAATATAGCACAAGCAAACCTTATAAAAATTCTTTAAGAGCAACATGTTGCGACTCCATCGAGCCTTGTAAGACTTCTTAATGTCGTCACAATTTTTTGTAATTAATTTTTAAAGTTGAAGTGTTCAAATTTTGTTGCGCCAACTTTCTTTGAATTTTTACAGCCATTTGTTTTGTCGGAAATATAAACTAAATTGCACTTCTTTTTAGTAGAATTTCACGTAAAATTAGGCTGCATAAAAAGAAATTTGATTATATACAAAATGAAGCGTGTAGCGAAGCAAATTCTTTTGTTTTTCATTAATTTCACAGAAAAATTTTTGTTTCTATGAATTTTTATGACACAAAATTGCATAAGTAACATTATTATTTTCACAAAAACTCATTGCGCGTAACTTTACATTTTAATTGAACTAAAAAATATCAAAATCGGTTGGGCATTGGCTGAATGACGGCAATTTTAACGGTTTTTTTTTCGTCGTCAAACACTGATTCCCATGTATAGGCTTGCAATCATACAAAGTGTTGCCATTTCTTTAAATATTAACCAAGTCTATACATGGGAATCAGTGTTTGACGACGAAAAAAAAAACGTTAAAAATGCCGCCATTCAGCTAACCCTCTATCGATTTTGATATTTTTGATATCAATGAAAAGGTGCATTTAAGCGCAATGAGTTTTTATATTAATATAATGTTATTCCTATAACATTATGTCAATAAAATTCATACAAACATGCATTTTTTTTTAAGTGTTTAAAATTTTACATATTTTGCCCAAAAACATACGTATACCATCTAAAAGGTATTAAAAAGGTTAAAACAGGTCTGCTGTATTCACTTATTTGTCAAATATAGATAATTTTTTAGAAATCGTGTTTTAGTCTATTCAAAAATAATATTTTGAAAATATGCTATTCCTCCATTCCGCGCGTACCTAAAATCGTTCATAAGCTTCTCTGGTACACAAAGGGACTGAAGAAAATTAAAAACCAGAGGAATAAATATGTAAAGCTTTATAAGGCTACAAATGATCCCACCCATAAAATGAATTATGTGCGCCATATGCGTGAATTTAATTTTTTGAATTAATTCTTATACAATCAATATATATTGCGATTTGAATCAAACATTAAATCTAATTCTAAATCTTTTTGGAACTTCATCCATTCTAAGAGAGGAGGCTCTCAAATTCCCATCTCAATGTTTTTTAATGATAAGTTCTCAGTAAATATTGCTGATACTGTTAATATCTTTGCAGACTTTTTCAAGTCCAACTTTGTTGTCAATAATGACCTTCCTGATATAATGAGTGAATACTCTGTTGATGACTTTACTGCTATTGGCTCTATTACAGTCTCAGTTACTGATGTCATTGAATCTATTAGATTTATGAAATTCTCATTTAAAGAAGATATTGATGGTTTTGCTTCACCTATTTTCATTAATTGTTTACACACGCATTAGCTGTTCCTCTTTGTGAAATATTTAACAAATCTTTATCTGAAGGCAATTTACTTAAATGTTGGAAGATCGCTTCCATCACCTCTGTAACAAACCTTACTAGTTTCTCTGAGTTCTGTGTATCTTCCTTCGAACTTGGACATCAAGTTGATGTGGTTTACACAGACTTCTCTAAAGCGTTCGACAGAGTTTCACACAACTTTTTACTCCGAAAACTTTTTAAAATGGGATTTCATTCTAATTTTTGGTTTTGGATTAAATCATATTTGTCTGATAGGATATGTTTTGTCTGTGTAAATAATGTTAAGCCTTATGAATTTGTTGCAACCTCAGGTGTTCCACAAGGTAGCATCCTCGGACCCTTGTTTTTTATTCTATTTATTAATGATCTTTCCAAATCTATTTGGCACTCTCGCTTTTTATTTTATGCGGATGACCTTAACATATTTAAAAAAATTTCAAGTTCTGCGGATGTTACCGATTTGCAATCTGATATCTCAAGAGTTGTATCTTGGAGCGTATCTAATGGCCTTCATTTGAATTTTTCCAAATGTTTCCATCTGACTTTTTCCAAGCATTCTCTGTATACATTGTGCAGTTCTTATTTTCTATCAGGCACAAAAATTTTTACTGTTTCTACATATCGTGATTTAGGAGTTATTTTTGACACAATATTTTCATTTCTTGGTCATATAAACTTTTTAATTCCGAAGGCCTACTCTCTTCTTGCTTTTATTCGAAGAAATAATTCCGAGTTTTCGGATCCACACACTTTAAATATGTTCTTTAACGCTTTTGTGAGGTCGAGAATGGAGTATGCCTCCATCATTTGGAGTCCTTTCTACTCCTCAAATTCTCTTAGACTGGAAAGGGTTCAGAAAAATTTTACCAGGTACGCCTTGCGGTCGTTTAACTTTCAAGACCCGTTACCACCATATAATTCTCGGTTATTGCTCTCAGGACTAAAATCACTTGAGTCTTGACGCAAAATTGCATCCCTACTTTTAGTTCATGATATCATCTCCGGTTCTATTGACTGTCAATCACTTCTTTAGCTCATTACTTTCAATTTTCCTTTAAGACATTTAAGAAAACCAAAATTGTTTTATATAAAATACTGTCGAACTAATTATTCATTAAATAAGCCTATAACAAGGGCGTTGATACTCTTTAACGAATTGAGTTTGTCTAATGACTTTGACTTATTAGTTCCTAAACACATTTTTAAAAACTTTGTAAATAGTTTTTTCTTAACGTTACTTTATTTTATTCTTATAATCTATGTTTACTTATTTAAGTTATTTAATTATGAATTACTTATCTGAATTTAGTCTGTAAGGAAATTGTATTCCAAAGACTTCTGAATAAACTAAAATTTATAAAACATAACTGACCTTTTTTAAACTTTTTCATTCCTTTCAGTTGGTGTATTTACTTTTTTGAAATTCTTCTTGCGAGCTGCACAATGGGGCAAATTATGTATGACCTTGAACTTTTTTCTTAAAAAATTCATAAACAGTTTTCTATCCTTGACCAAGTAATGGAAATAACTGACCTTTTTAATATCTTTCAGGTGGTGTATTTAGTTTTTAGAAATTCCACTCCTGTCTTGCTCAATAGAGCAAATTGTGCTTGACCTTGAAATTTTTTTATAAAATTCATAAAAAATTATCTAGCACTGACCTTATCTAGCACTGGCATTATCAGTTTTTTAAAATTCCACCAATGAGGTGGTGCTAGCTGGTTTGCTTGACCTATTTTAGTCGTCACACCGTGTATTTATACAATTTTGCATTTTTTAAAAATTATTTTTTAATTAAAAACTTAAAATTACAAAAGAAAAAATAAAAAGTAACTAACTAAATTATATGAGGATAAACATTCACAAGTTTGGTTAAGAAGCGGTTACGTTATCAATACAATATGATCAATCATTTGTTAATATCAACAACATTTTCAAAATTTATACCAAACGATGTGACATTTTAATACCTCTCAGTTGATGCCGAATTTGTGTTTGTTTCAATACGTGGTATTGAAGTTATTGCAAAAAAAAACGTATTTTTTGCAAATTTTTTACCGTCATTTTGAAAGCCTTAACCTTGAATTCTGCAGATATAAAAAAAATATTTCAACCTTAGAATTTCGTCCTCTATCCCATATCCAAAGCTCATTCAAATCGGAGAGTGACACTTCCTTTCATTGTAAGACAATGAACTCAACCTGTCAAACTTAACGAAATGATCGAAAGAATTCGACATTTGGCTCTCTCTATTTATCATGCTTACTTTTAACTTTTTCTGTGTTGTGGTGTCGATAAGAAGTCCATAATTGAGTGTTATTAATTTATTTGTTTATACGTGCAAAATTGACAAAACAATCAAACCAAAGAGATAAAGTAGAAGAGGTTACAACTTAAACGGAATTCTGCGTCTACACTTACGATACAATCGAAACTGATTTTTTTTTTAGTACTTATTTTATTTTTTGGTGAAATAGAAAAAGAAATTCAATCAAAAATGAAAGTGCTGGCTTTGATAGTGAAAAACTCGGTTATATATCAAAGGATTCCAATAATATTTGTTTATTTTTGAAATTTTGATTAATTGTCCTTTTTCGAAAGTTAATCGTGTGTCAATCTTTTTCATTTTCGTTTCCTTTCTAATTTTTCTAAGTTTCAAAAGGAAACCTTATCGAAATACTTTATTATGTCGTAAAAAACTTTGAAAAAAATATTTTTTGTTGAAAACATATTCAAAACCAAGCATGTAATTTTTAATGTTCTTTCATATGGTATGCATTAATGTAAAATTTATTTGAAGTTTCTATCGTAAATATTTAAATACGTTTTATACTATCGAAGAATCATTAAAGATTTTTTTTGTTTCTTTTTATTAATTTTGTTTCTATAAAAAGTAATGGTGTAGTGAAAGAATGATGACAATTTCAGTTAGTTTCTGAGTTATAATCCCAAATACCCCTTTAAACACAACCACAGCTCAACATACCGCAACAAGACCGCCCATGGGCGGATAGCTTTCACATGAATACGACAGCTTTCAATCAAAAAAGCTTTTCAGTCGAGGTTAGGACTTGATACACTGAATAAAATAATATTTATTCACGTTCGTATTATCACAGCATACGATTGATCAGTCGCTGTGCGAACTTCATGCTGTAAGGTTGTGGTCGCTTGCTCCAGCGTTTTCATATTGAAAACGGCAAGCTATCGTCAATGGGTTTGTTCGTTCATTCGATACAATCAGCCGTTGTGCGCACTTCACGCTGTAAGGTTGCGGTAGCTCGCTTCTGTGTTGCCTTATTAAATACGACCAGCTATCATTCTTGCGTTTATTCGTTCATTCGATGTTTACACTTTGTGCAGGCAGGTAGTCTGATTCGCTACACTTTGGTATGATTTTTAAGCAGTAAATATTAAAATGTTTGATATAAATTGGGAAATTCAATTTTTATTTGCAGAACATTTTTTTGGGGAGGCCGAATGCATGGTGTGCCACCACAAGGAGACACGTGCAAGAAAATATTATGTTGAAAGACATTACAAATATGTCATAACGAGTATGATTTAATTAAAAATGAAAAAAATGAACTAATTACACTGGCTTACAGCCAATATGTACTTTGAATGCCACTATTCTTTTCTCATGTAAAATCACTTAATTGCATATATCTAAAGAACCAACAACAGTAATCAAACAAATGATATATCAAATAAAAGCTTATAAAATTTCTTACAAACAATGCATTCATCATTTTTTGGTCGAGCTGTTAGTTTTGGCGGAATAAATTCAAATTTCGGGGATTTTTTTATTTTTCAGAAAAATTTCCAAAAAAAAAGACAAAATAGTTGCAAATTTCGTTAAGAAATCAAAATATTTTGTTACTTTTGATATTTTTTACTAAAAGCCTTTATTGTTCCAAAAAAAATAAGCTATTGTTGAAGAAAATCTATTGAGAAATGAAAAAGTTGTGTTCAATGGAACGAAAGAACCCAAATTGTGTGATTATCAATTTATGCATTTGGACTTATTTTATTGCCTAAAAAAAAAAATTAGAATTAAAGGTTGTTGTAATAAAATCATATATTCTTAATTTTTATTGTTCGTTTAATAATTTACATTATTTAAATTGTGTATATAATTATTATTAATAACTTTTATTGTTCCCTTAAATCATTTATATTGTTATTTACATTGTAAATGATTTTTATTTATGATTCAGAAATTAAAAATGATTAGAATTCTTGTTTTGTCGTTTATTTAATTCGGGATCGGTTTCTCTGATGAGAAACCAACAATAGTCGCCCATCATTCCTTTGTCCCAAAATCCTTGGTACCGATTCTCAATTACTTTCGTCTGTTGGTGGAATCTTTCCCCATGTTCGTCGCTCTCGTCACCGAGATTCTTCGCTTTCTTTGTCTAACGCCTTGACAGTGTTTTTCATAAGTCCAAGTTTGATGTGCAACGTTTTTGACGTTGCTCTCTCCAATTTTCGACTCAATTCTTTCTGGCCAGTCCTTTTTGTAATAGTGGTGTTCACGTGCTCGACTATCCCACTTGCATAGAAAACAGCAGTACTTTGTGTAGCCACTCTGTAAACCACAAAGCATACCAACGACTTTGTGATCAGAACATATTTTCCAGTCGTGTTGTTCATTTTTAATACATGTCAATAGCTTCGCCATTGTTTCGTACGTTTCCTTTGTGTTGACTGCATGTGCGATCGGAATCGATGGCTTTTTGTTTCCTATATGAAGTAATACCGCCTTCAAGCTCACTTTGCTGCCATCAATAAACAAACGCCACTCTTTGGGAATGTACGGCTGACCGAAGGTATTAAATAAGCCAGGAATGTCTACGTCATAGCAGATATTGCCATTCTTAGTAAAGTATATAGCAAACGGTTTTTCACGATTTCTGTAGTATGTCACCTTAATACATCGGGTCTCAAAAAGTTGAATTGTTGCAAACGAGAACCATGCAATTCCGATTTTTCCTTTGACAGTTCCAAATCTCTTATCCAATCATTCAGCTGCGCTTGCGATAAAAGGTGAGTTGTGATTTCGGTTGTAATAGTACTACCACCTGTGGTTCCTTCCGACTCCACTGAATCTACGGATTTTCGATTGTTTTCACGTGTTGAATCGGGACAAGTAGGATATGGAACATCGTCAGAATGAGATACTGGCAATGAAACATTCGGGACAGTGGCGTATATCACTCGTTTGTGTTTACCAACACCAGTCACTTTGACCAGATAAAAATAGCAATCGTTTAGGTGGCAAAACGGTTGTCTCCAGATCATCGAATTTCATGTATCGTATTTTATCCGACCTCCATTCAGAAAATATTAATTTGCACGATTGACACAAAATACTTGGCGTCCATGATTTACCAATGTTCTTAGCCGCAATACCAAAATAATGAAGATATGACATTTGCAGTAAATTCGTAAAATTGACTGGTTTCTTTTCGAAAGTAAGTTCACCGCACACGTAGCAGAAAATATCTGGGTCGTTTTTACACTGGAATTTTCGCAGTCTTTTACTCATTTTATTTTGAAGTATATCTTATTTTTTCCTTACGTTACAAATTGTGCGTCCGTTTGTTTGCCACGTTTTTTAGTATAATGCATGAATGTTTTTGCTTTTATACATCTCGAAAGTGCTGCAGGTACAATAAAGGTAGGTAGGTCCACGACTCAGAGCGCGACCACCGAAACTGTTAAAAAAACACAAAATAAGTATTCACATGACATAATAAAAACAGGTAGGCTCTCTTTCTTATAGCCATAAGTGTCGAAATCAGACGTTTTGCTGTGACGGTTTCGACGGTTGCACTCTCAGGCCAACCTGTTTTTATTGTAGCCTGTTTGTTCTTATCTTTTCTTTCGCAAAACACTTGACTTGATTCCTATGAACAATAAAAATGAAAAATAAAAAATTATAGTACAATAACCCAATTTATTTATATGACAATAAAATTTGTAAAAAAAACATAACTTGGGTGCTTTCGTTCCATTGAACACAACTTTTTCATTTCTCAATAGATTTTCTTCAACAATAGCTTATTTTTTTGGAAAAATAAAGGCTTTTAGTAAAAAATATCAAAAGTAACAAAATATTTTGATTTCTTAACAAATATATAACTCTAAAAAATAAAAAAAATCCCCGATATTTGAATTAATTCCGCCAAAACTAACAGCTCGACCAAAAAATGATGTTTGCATTGTTTGTAAGATATTTTATTAGCTTTTATTTGATACATCATTTGTTTGATTACTGTTGTTTGTTCTGGAGAATAAGGAACCAAAGTAGTGTATTTTTAATTTTTTTTTTAATTTGTTTTTTATTATTGTTGTAATAAGTTATTCAAATCAAGTTCTTCATCACAACATTTAATCCTTAATAAGTTCTGAAGATTTTGATCTATAATGCGCGTTCTGAACTTGTTTTTTCTAATCTTTAAGATTGAACAATATAATAACAATACGTAGAACCAAACATTGAATAGAGGCTATATATCTGGTTTTTTATATTAAAATATGCAGTTCCATCGACTTCTTTCCAAAATTCTATACCGACTTTGAATGGAAAGTATATATCCATTTGAATATTTCTTAGTATATTATGAATATGGAAACTTTGGTTTTCAATACTGCACGATAAAGGATTATTATGTAGATCAATTAAAGATTTAATTTTATTGAAGTCCTGAAACCTTTCATTGAAATTAATAATCAATGTATCTAATATTTTAATATATTCATGTACCTTCTCGAAATTTGAATATTGTTCAACTATTTCGACTGTTCGTCGCATATTTGTTAGATTACCTGTTTTAAATTGCTCAACGAGAATTTTTAATCTTCTTTCAAAATCACCAACTGAAATAATTAAGTCAAATATATGTTTATTCTTTCCTTGTAAACATAAATTTATTTGATTAAAAAATTCTGTTATATCGCAGAGAAAAGCAAGATCTAACAAAAAGCTTGGATCATTCAGAAATTGTATGAGGTCGTCAGTTTGGTTTGCAGAATCCTGCTCTAGAAAATATAAAACATCGTCTTTTAAATCATAAAGCCTTTGAAGGCTTTTTCCCCGGCTAAGCCATCGAATTTTTGTGTGAAGTAATAAATCACCATACTCAGCTTCCACTTCTTCGAGAAATAATCGAAACTTTCGATGCCGTAGGAAATTGTGACCTCCTCGTATTTTGTTTATGATTCTAACTGCATCATGCATCATTCATCATATTTAAAGATTTTACAAAGAGAGCAAATTGGTGGATAATGCAGTGAAAATTAGGAATATTTATACCATTCTTTATTAAACAACCTACAAAACCCTCTTTATTACCCTTCATTACATGGGCGCCATCAGTACATATGGAACTAAGTCGACTGATATCTGCGAATGCGAATACATTTTCTTTTACTGCCTCACATAGTGTACTTCCTTTTACGTGTCCTTGCATAGGAATAACTGAGCGCTTTTCTTCATGAATTATAAAATTTTGATCAACCGTTTTAACGAAAATTAAAAGTTGGCTAGTATCGGTAAGATCTGTGCTCTCGTCTAAGCAAATTGAAAAATATTTACAGTTTTGGACTCTTTTCTGCATATTAGTATAAATATATTTACTTAAATAATTTGTTCGTCTAGAAATGGTGTCTCTTGATAATGGAATGGACTGAAATATTTCGGATATGTCTTTTCCTTTATCTCCAAAACATTTCAAAATGTCTCCAAACAAGTCCTTAACATAGGGACCATCATCAAAAGGACGACAACGCTTAGCTAAAGATAAAGCTACAGTTAAGGATACTTTTTGTTTAATACCGCCTAAATTTTGATCAAAAGATTCCATTGAATCATTTATAAAATTTTCAAAAAAATGTTTTAATTCAATAATTAGTTCATTTTTTTTTTCATTTTTAATTAAATCATACTCGTTATGACATAATTTGTAATGTCTTTCAACATAATATTTTCTTGCACGTGTCTCTTTGTGGTGGCACACCATGCATTCGGCCTCCCCAAAAAAATATTCTGCAAATAAAAATTGAATTTCCCAATTAATATCAAACATTTTAATATTTACTGAATAAGTGTATAGTGTAGCGAATCAGACAACCTGCTAGCACAAAGCGTAAACATCGAATGAATGAACAAGCGCAAGAATGATAGCTTGTCGTATTTAATAAGGCAACACAGAAGCGAGCTACCGCAACCTTACAGCGTGAAGTGCGCACAACGACTGATTGTATCGAATGAACGAACAAACCCACTAACGATAGCTTGTCGCATTCAATATGAAAACGCAGGAGCAAGCGACCACAACCTTACAGCATGAAGTTCAGATTATATGCTGTGATTGTGGCAATGAACAAACTCGTGCTTTTCGTTCAGTGTAAACTTGCAAAACAAAAGCTTTGCAATACTAACACAAAAATATGTATGTATTAGTTTGCGCACCCCTGATCTAAACCTAAACTACAGACCGAGCCGCGCACACACACCAAATTTCATCAAAATCTGTCCGTTAAGGAGGAGTTCAGTTAAAAAGCCATGTACGGAAGAGTTTTATCTATATCTATATGCTATTATATAAAAGGCTTCTCACGTATCTTCGAGTGCGTAGAACTCAAGAACTACTCAACCGATGTTTGTAATTTTCCACTAACATAAAGCAACATGTTTAAATTAGTTCTGTGCATACTTATTCTCTTCAAAACTGCTCTTAAAAGTTATTAAAATTTGAGTTTAAAAAGTAGCCAAAAAAAATCAAATCCAAAAAAAACTGCTGCATTGTATCGTTAGACACACAACCAGCGCGCTGCAGCGTAAAGCTTTCTCGCTCTTTTCCTCTCCGATTGTGTTTGTTGGTTTTGTTACTTTTACTTAAAATGCTTTGAATAAGGGATGTTTTACGTACAAGAGCACACGCAAGAAGTTGTCTCATTCAGTTGGCGCTGAGACCAGCGTTGCCAGAGAGCCGCGGAGAAAATTCTTCATTGTGGTATTTAAAAATCGGAATTTCTACCAAAAATACTTCTTTTTAAAAGTTTTCGAACTAGGAGCATAGAAAAATAAACAATTGTTTTTTTTATTGAAAAATAATCATATATAAAAAAATTCAAATTAATTGCCGCTAGTAAGTAATACTCTAGGTTGATCTATAAAACAAATGAGATATTTTAACGGCGGACATGACATTGGCCTTTTTTTTAAATTGACTTTTTTATAATTTTGTATTTTAGTAAATATTCTTAAGGTTCTAAAATAATTTCATCGAAAATTTCCTACGGGTTCAAAAGTTACAGCCGGATTAGTGAGAGCGCATTTTTCTTTTTCAACCTTTTTCTTCTTTGTTCACAAACTTTGAACGCGTTTATTTCGAAACTTTGTTTTTCGTACTGGTTGCGACACTAGCGGTTTCGTTTTTTTTTTCTATTTTTATAAACTGGATTCGCTATCGTATGACACGAACTTTTTTAAATTTTTTTCGATTTTTTATGAATTTTTAAAGTCAATATTTTTTTCGAAAAAACACACTTTCAAAAATGGAACATCACCGAAAATTTAAAAAAAGCTCCTGTCATACGATAACCAATTTTGTTAAGATTTAAAAAAGTCATTGTTTTTCCAGACCGGACAATTTTTGCGACTCCCAGCGCTGCAACCACGAGGCCCCGCTTTTTCCCTGCCACCAGTTTGGAGCTCTATAAAAACATGTTGGAGTGAAAAATATATTTTTTGATTTTTTTTTTCTTGTAATTTGTTCAATTCTCTACAATAATAAAAAAAAAATGTTGGAAAAATGTTTGTTTTTGACTGAGTTATGAATTTTTAAAACAAGGTCTGTTTTCTCTGCCGCGAATGTTATGTCCTACCTTAATAAGAATTCAGTTCAGTTCACTTCAAAAAAATATATTATTTATATAACAGAGTTGAAGTACTTATATACATTTATATAAAAAAAATAATAAACATAAAGTATATATCGTCGGTTTTCAAACAGAAAACACTAAGAGTGTCGTAGATTTCCAAGCTGAGTGGACTAAATCAGTATTAATACGTGTTATTTAATTCAGTTTCTTGATCAATTCAAAATGACTTGGCCCGTTATGTTTGTAAATCGACGACTCTCATAGTGCTTTCTGCTTGTAAACCAATGATATGTTCATATTTTATAGACTTAGATGTACATTGTAGAATTAGAGGTTTTAAGTATTTTAGTTTGAGGCTGAATGGTGCTGCATTTGACGTTGTGAAGTTTTAAATAATCTTGAGTCAGTAAAATTCCCGAAATTGTGTCGGTTTCTACTCTATTTCGTAGTTTAGTTTTATTTATATTTATTTTTGAAAATATTCTTTCCATATTAGCAGAAGAATAAGGCAAGCACAATAACTCTTCCACAAATTTTTTTAATTTTTGAAATGCGAAACCAGAATCTCCCATTTATACTTTTTGTATCTCTTTCCAAAATGTGACTACGTTCATTTTATCGTTGTTTCCTAAAATTTCATTCAAATGAAGATTTCGAAGTTCGCGAAATTCGCTGTCAATATTTTAAATATCTTCCGGTAGCACTAAATCCGGAAAAAGTTTTATTAGGTCTTGAAATGTGACTGCAACTCGCGATTAAATATCTTTTTAGGACCAATCAAGGCAATATTCTTTAATACTTGATCATTAAAATTATAACTTTTTTTTTATTTGAGTACATAACTCTACGTTAAGTTCAGTGCATTTATCAATGAATGCGTTAAGAACTTACCACGGAAGGCCCAACTTCATCTCTAATGGAGTTTTTACTTTCTCGGATAGTAGCTGTGACAGGGCGCTGGAAAATTTTAAATTGCGAAGAAATATGAGATGGTATTGTGTCGATGAGCACATCGATAACAACATGGTAAACAACAGTGTTGCATTTAATGTATATCAAGCACAAAGTAAAAGTGCAACTTAAAGGCTATGTCTACATTTAAACTTCGAATTGCGTAGTATGCCAAAATGATTTTTTGACTGGCATAAAATACTTCATTTTAGCAATGAAATACTTTAATATTATTTTGAGTTGAAAATATTTCCAAATGAAGTATTTTACTTCCATATGGCAACGCTGGCTGAGACTTCAAGCGATTAAGTCTTTGCTGCATAATTTTTAGCTATGCAATATTTATGCTTCGTAAATCTTTGCTATTTTTTATGCTTCGTAAATGTAGCCTTAATTGTACTGTTTTTTAACATTTTTGGTCATTAATACTTAAAAAGGTCGATCCAAAATGTGATTCAAAAATTTTAGAACCTTCATTCGTATGCGTTTCCTGACGTTATTTTTGATTATTAAATTATTTTTTGATTATAGCCTTGATCATGATATAATAAAGAGGTACGGTAAAGAGATTCACCTCACCGTCTACGAATGTCAAATCAAAAAAAATCAGTGCTGCCGTATCTTAAAAAGCATTCATGAAATATCCATGTTTGTCCACAGTGATTTTGTTGAATTACTTGGGCAGAAAACGGGGAAGTACATGTTTTGTAATTAAAAAATTATGCATCAGCTTTTTCGCTGCTCCACATTTGCTGATGTTATGAGCAGTGTTGCCAGAAAGTTTTGAGAAAAGAAGCTAGATGGTCTTAAAAAAATGGCTAGAAAAGGCTAGATGGCTTTAAAAAAAAAGCTAAAAAAAGGCTAGATTTTTTAACGTTATTATACACTAAACCTGTAAGGTCAGGGTATATTGACTTTGTGCAAACGTTTTTTACGCATAGAAATAAGCGAGTCCGGTATAGAAAAGTCCGTTCGTTTGTCTATGTGTTGTCTGTAAATATAGGTTAAGCAGGAGTTGAGATTGGTACACATGTTCACGTGAACCCAAGCATCTGCAATATTGAATATTTTTGGAATCCGCCTACGAGCACGCTTACTCGTATACAACTAAAAAATAAAAATCGCTGTATAGACGGTTGTATTAAGCTACCGAAATAAAATTTAAATGTATTCATTTTATATCAAAACGCAGACGTACACAAAAAATGGGCGTGATATACCAAATTGAAAACACTATTATAAAGACACTTTTATTTGAACTACAGGGATAAAACTTATGAGATATGTATTTTATATTAAAACTTAGATGTGTACTAAGATATAAAATGGTCGTAATTCGCCTTTAAACACGCCCACCTCCCATACAACCCACTATAGTAAAAACGCTATAAAGAGGTCTATATGAGCCAAAAATATAAAACTTGGTATTGAGATTGTTGTATCAAAATTAAGATGTGTTCACAAAATGAGCGACATCCGCCGATGAACACGCACATCTCCCATACAACCCACAATTTATATTTGACCTACAGAGATAAAACTTGGTATGAGATCATAGTATATAAAATCTAAGGTGTGCTCACAAAAAAAAAAGGCGTCATCCACCTACGAACGCACCTTCCTCCCATACAACCTTTATAATATAGGTAAAACCTATATAGTTATTTAAAGAAAACATAAATTTTGAACAAAAATAGGAAGTTACTTCTATTTGTTTTAGTATTTTAATATATAGTTTATTTCAATATTATAAGAGGTTTAGGGTATTTCATAGTCGGCTAGACTTTCTTTACTCGTTTCCTTTTAAGAACATTTCTTATCGTTAGAAGAAAATTAAGCATGCCAGTTTTAAAAATTTCGTTGTACTAAGAATTCTTTCTATGCAGCGTTGTTTTATGCCAAAATAATAAAACTGAAAACCAATAGCTTTAGGAACGGATCTTCATTCAAAGAATCTCTAGCATCTTCCCAGAACTCAGTTATGGAACTTAAGTTATTCTTGTGATTTACACTTTTTTGCCATTATATATCAATTATCGTTATTTCTTCTGGAGAGTAACTGGATTTTTTTTTTCTCTATAACAGAAAATATTTGGGTTTAACCACTCTAAAAGTAGAAAAAGAGCAATACAAGATTTTTACTTTCAAAATTGCATGCAAAGTCAGAAAAATTTAATGTGGTAATGCGTCTTTAAGCAATATATTAAAAAAGGCTAGAAAAGGCTAGAAAAAAATAAAAAAAGGCTAAAAAAAAGGCTAGAGGCTAGATGTAATTTTCGAGGCTAGGCAACAAAAAAAAAGGCTAGATCTAGCCTCAAAAAGGCTAGACTGGCAACACTGGTTATGAGGTAAGTCATTCGCTGAAATCCGTTCTGTGATACAGTAGTGCTATTGTCATTTGTGAATATATTGTGATTAAAATAAGTGAATATATATTTAAAATTAATAAAAAATTGTAAAAATGTCTAAACAAAGTTGTGCCATCTGTCATAAAACGTGGAACAAAGAAAACTTGAGTTTTTTTACAGTTCCAACAGATGAAGTGAAAAGACGAAAGTGGATTGACTGTTGTGGCATAGACTTCAAATCCACAGGCAAAGTGTGTGAAAAGCATTTTGCGAAAAATGATTTTATTTGTGCTCCAAAAAATACGTGCAACAAAAGAGCACGTTTGATGCCAAATGCAGTGCCGTCGCTGCGTGTAAGTCATTCGGTACATAGTGGTACGTTTTTTAAAAATCCTTCTACTATGGTGAACGCAGAGCCGTCGTTGCATGTCAGTCGTTCGGTTCGAATGGTGGAAGAACCATTTTTAAGTTTTTAAGCCATATAAAATTTCAATAAAAATAATTGTTATAACAAAAAACTAAAACGAAATGAAATGATGAAAGTTTGCTGTTTGCAAGATAACAGCTGACTTATTTCTTCAAATGCACAATCAACTTTAGGGGACTTTCACAAATCTATCTGATAAAAATAATTTATTGCCCAAAATATCAGCTTGTCGCTTTTCATGAATACCATCAATATCATCTCAAATAATATGAAGTTCATAGTTTATTTAATTATAAATACTGCTGGCAACAAAGAAATAAAATTACTTTTAATTTCAGAACAATTTATTATTTACAAATCGATATCGATATTTCTTCTCGTTATTTCCCAAACTGAAGTAGTTTAAAAATTATATAAAAACAATTTAATAACGATATCGAGTCTAAAATGCATTTCTTCTTATTTTATCCCTTTTACCCTCATATTTTTCCCTCTCAAAGTGTTTGTCCCACATTTATCAACTCAAAGAAAAAGTGGCATCGCTAATTTTCATTTTCACATGTGCATGACATTCGTAGACGGTGTGGTGAATCTCTTTACCGTACCTCTTTATTATATCATGGCCTTGATTACAAAAATCGGATAAGTAGTATCCAAGATAGACTTGAAAAGAGCGAGATAAAATTTAAAAATATTGGCGCATTGCGTTATCAATGTGTGAAAAGGTGTGTTCGCATTAGTTAACAGGTGAAAGTGTATTGATACGATACTGAAAGGTGTGGTAAAATTCATTTACAAAATCCTTAAATTAATTTGAATGAAACAATATTCATCCCGATGCTGCTTTCTTTAAAACAAGATATTAAAAGTTACAGATCTTCATTAAGTTTAAGTTCGTGTTAAAGAAATTGGGTGTACATGAGACCGAACTATATTTAAATTAAATGAAAAAAACACCTCAAGTTGATTTGCATACATTAAATGCATTTCGATCAGCCTACTGATCATCTTCTGCAACACGAATGAAAATAAAATAAACAAAGTAAGATATGACAAATGCGGTAAAAATACATATATTTATAAACTTACATACATTATACTAATACTTATCACTTATACTAAACATACAATACTAAACACTGAGTAGTACTATGTTCAGACTGGAAGCTAAGTGCGCATTTAAAGCTTAATTCGCTTTTATTTCATTAATGCTTCTCTAAATGCGCATTTACCCATAGAAAATTCTGTCAAGTTAATTCACTTAAATGCTACTTCTAATGAGCATTTAGCAGTTCGCGACCCTGATTCGATGTTCGATAAACTGCTACTCGCTACTTTTTGCTCATCTCTGACTTGAACTCGTTTCATTAGTTGTCAATTTTGTTTACTGTCAGATTTTTTTTGCTCAGGCTGTGTGCCAATCGGAAACTTTTGACTCGGATTGATACTCAGGGTATAGTATAAATTTTGACAAGAGGGAAGAGAATTTTTGACTCAAGCGAAAATTAAAGAAAAAAGCATGGCTTAGTTGCATTGAAGTTTGGAAAATTAAGAGGAAGGTTGTGTAAAATATATTAGCTACATTATTTTGACTTTTTTTTCTGAAAAAATAGTATTGCTTGATGATGTTTCTGGATGCTGTTAATATTCAGAATATATTAATTTTTCATTAAAGCAATGTGCGGGCGGTGGTGTAGTGCTCAAAATGTAATATAAATAAGGATTTATAAATGTAATTATAGAGTATAAATATACAGTATTTTGGATTTTGAAAATTTTACCTTCAGGTAAATTGAACACAAATGGGGAAATAAAATAAGAGCCACACATTATTAAACAAAGAGCCGCACATGTCTATGGATGGTTTACAATATTTTTCCAGCAGGTCTTTTCTCCAATATAATTTTTTTTTTAAATTAGTCCTTTTTTGTTATTCGGTTTAAGCAATTCTGTCCAAAAATAAATGATAGCCGTCCACACTTTTCCAATGGTATTTATATTGATAACGAAGATTGTATAAGAAATAATAAAGTTATTTGAAGTTTTGTGAAAATAATCTAAAAAATACATGAAAACATTATTATCATTAATCCAATTGCAAATATTTCCAAATTTTTGATGCAGATTGAACGAACTTTTTCAGGCCTATAACTTGAGACAGTTTATTTGCTTACAACTATTACACTTGTTAATATATACATATACGGAAAACATGATTTTTGGAGGTTTTTTGCAAAATGGTTTAGCTTACTGACGGATTTCGGTATAGCCAAAATATTTTGGGAATCACCGTAAAAAATACATCAAGGTTAATTTTAGAATGGGTACAACTGGAACTTTTTTTTCAAAGCACATTTTCAAATTTTGTATGGTTTACTAAAAATTTGCAACTTCGGGTGTTGCAAGGTCAAGACTAAGAGCGATTTTTTTGGAGTGCGTGTTAAATTTTATGGTTTCATTCAAAAACTTGTTGAATGAAAATAATTATGAATAAATCGATGGTTAAGTACACTTAACTGATAAGTGAAAAATTTTACATGTGCAGAAACGTCGATTTTGTTTTTACATTTCAATACATTTCAGTACAAAATACTAATTTGAACTACATATGTACTGAGCAGCATTCATTGGGCCGAGTGAATAAAAAAGTAGCTTATACTATGTAGTACAAAGTACTAGCACTAATTTAAACTTTTCAGTACTAGCTATGCTGAAAAGTTTAAACTACAAAAAGTGTGAATAAAACATTGCTAGTACTACATAGCTAGTACTGAAAAGTGATAGCTAGTACTGGAAAATTAAAACATATGTGGCAGTAAACTCAGCTGACAGAAACTGTTTGGGAGTTGCCAATGTTTACAAATATGTCTATTTTTCTTATAATTGTTTAGCATGACTAAAAGAAAAACAATTTGGTAACTCTGTCAGTTTGTGTTGATCATTAAATATATATTTTGTGACACGATGGGTGAAAAAAACAGTGCAAAATTTTTTGACATAGTTAAAAACTATAACATTTTATTTAAAAAATCGCAAGTGCCATCAGTGAGGGAGGCACTTTTTCCAGATCGGACAATTTTTGCGACTCCCAGCGCTGCAACCACGAGGCCCCGTTTTTCTCTCTGCCGGCAGCTTGGAGCTCTATAAAAACATGTTGGAGTGAAAATATATATATTTTTTAATTTTTTTCTTGCAATTTGTTCAATTCTCTACAATAATAAAGAAAATTTTGGAAATATTTGAATAAACAAGATTTTTCAAAGCACTTTTTATTAAAACAACTAAAAATAAGTTTTATTTTCAGCACCTCAATGACAGGCTTAAAAAAATTAAGTTAAAACTAGTTATTTTAAGTACAAACTAGTTTTTATTCACACTTATTTCCAGCAAACGCTGGAAAAACTAGTTTGTACTAGACTGGAAAAAGGCACTAGCTTTAACTGAAATTTTTATTCACCTCAAAACTAGTTTAAACTTAAAATTTGCTAGTTATAGCTTGAACTACATTTTTATTCACTCGGTCCATTGGTTATGCATTTTTGTCAAAAGACCAAATGGTTTTTTGTGTAATTTTTATACGTGTTTACACAACTATTGCTTTAATTATCTTATTTTTCGCAAAGCAACAGTATTTATTAAACATATATAATTTTGAATAAAAAAAGTATTAGAAAACACAGCATTTAACTTTTCATGCTTCATTTGGCACAGTAAAAATGACAATTCAATTTCAATAGACAGAAATTTTGTTAAACTCAGAATTTTCCTTCCTACCACGAGTGAAAAGTTTCCGATTGGCACACAGCCTTATAAATGTTCGGCATGTTCGAATACTTGTCAATGCATGTTCGAATACTTGCCAATTTAAATTCGCATTTTATAGTACGTTCACACTGATTTCTAAATGCGCATTTAGAAGTTCGAAAATTCAACCAAATGTCAAGTGTTCACATTAGCGAGAAGCGTAAAATGCGAATTTAAATTGACAAGTATTCGAACATGCATTGACAAGTATTCGAACATGCCGAACGTTTATAAGGCTGTGTGCTGTGTGCCAATCGGAAACTTTTCACTCGTGGTAGGAAGGAAAATTCTGAGTTGAACAAAATTTCTGTCTATTGAAATTGAATTGTCATTTTTACTGTGCCAAATGAAGCATGAAAAGTTAAATGCTGTGTTTTCTAATACTTCTTTTATTCAAAATTATATATGTTTAATAAATACTGTTGCTTTGCGTAAAATAAGATTATTAAAGCAATAGTTGGGTAAACATGTATAAAAATTAAACAAAAAACCATTTGGTCTTTTCACAAAAATAGGTCGTCGTCAATATAATATCTTTATTGTGTTAATTTGTTGAAAATGCATAACCCATGAATGGTGCTCAGTACATATGTAGTTCAAATTAGTATTTTGTACTGATATGTATTGAAATAAAAAACAAAATCGACGTTTCTGCACATGTAAAATTTTTCACTTATCAGTTTAGTGTACTTAATCATCGATTTATTCATAATTATTTTCATTCAACATGTTTATACCCCCACGCGTACTGCGTACGGGGTAAATTAATTTTGTCACGACGTGTGTAACACCCAAAAGGAGACGTGGTAGGTATAGAAAAGTATATATATTCTTGATCAGCATCACCATCTGAGTTGATTTAGCCATGTCCGTCTGTCCGTCTGTCTGTGGACACGATTGCAGCCGCAATTTTGAAGCTATCGTGCTGAAATTCGATATTTAAGCTTTTTTTAAAAAAACCAAGATCAAGTTCGAGAATAGGTAAAATCGGATGAAAACCACGCCTACCTCCCATACAACCCCAAAATTGAAAACTCTGTAAAGAGGCTAATATTACAGCTACAATACTGAAATTCGGTATTTGTATGTTTTATGTCAAATATAAGGTGTGTAAGAAAAATGGGTAACATCCACCCACAAACACGCCCACCTCCCATACAACCCCAAAATTGAAAAATCTATAAAGAGGCTAATATTAAAGTTACAAGACGGAAACTCGGTATTTAAGTATTCTATGTCAAAATTGAGGTGTGTTAGAAAAATGGGCATTATTCACCCACTAACACGCCCACCTCCCATACAACCCCAAAATTGAAAACCCTATAAAGAGGCTAATATTAAAGGTACAAAAAGGAAACTTGATATTCGTGTATTCTATGACAAAACTGAGGTGTGTTAGAAAAATGGGCGTGATACACGAACTAACACGCCCACCCCCCATACAACACCAAAATTGAAAACGTTATAAAAGGACTTATATTTAAGCTGTAGGAAAACAATTTGATATGTATGTATTTTAGACACATAAAAATAATAAAATCTCTCAAAATCTCATAAAAAAGCTCTCCAATTTAAGATTATTTTACCTTTAAGAATCGGCCGTGGGGGTATTTTAACTTCAGCCAAGTCGAAGATATACCTTACTAGTTTTGATATCATTTTAATCCATTTATAAAATATACTAATAAAAAAAAAAAATTACCTAAAAACCTGAAAACTTAACACGCACTCCAAAAAACTCTCACTTAGTCTTGGCCTTGCAACACCCGAAGTTGCAAATTTTTAGTAAACCATACAAAAATTGAACACGTGCTTTGAAAAAAAAGTTCCAGTTGTACCCATTCTATAATTAACCTTCATGCATTTTTCGGTGATTCCCAAAATATTTTGGCTATACCGAAATCCGTCAGTAAGCTGAACCATTTTGCAAAACCTCCAAAAATCATGTTTTCCGTATATACAGCTGCGGTCAAAATAATAGCAGTGCTCTAAAATTCAGACATGCTTGAATCAATAATACTAGTCTAAAAAAGTAGGATCCGGAAAATCCAAAATAATTTCTATATGACTTTTCAACGCTGATTCCAAATCTGTACTCAATTTTTACTGTTGTGGTAGGATTTTCAAGATACAGGGTGTTTTACACTTTTTACACAATGTCTAGTTTTATTTATCCAGAATTTAAACAACACACCATAAGATAAAAAATTAAATTTTGTATTTTAGAGAAAATATGAAACGTTCCAACGGTATATCAACTTTTATTGTCTTATGTGTTGTAGCGGTATATAACACATCTCTCTATAATTAAGAGATAATCAAACGAAATATCGCCAAATTTTGTATCTTTTGTTTTAGCGAAGCTATAATCGTCCAAAGTTAAAGTGACTGTTTTTTATGTAAAAAAACACTAAATCCACAGTTTATTTCTAAATTTTAACTTTGGACGATTATAGCTTCGCTAAAACAAAAGATACAAAATTTGGCGATATTTCGTTTGATTATCTCTTAATTGTAGCTCCGCTACAACACATAAGACAATAAAAGTTGATATACCGTTGGAACGTTTCATATTTTCTCTAAAATACAAAATTTAATTTTTTATCTTATGGTGTGTTGTTTAAATTCTGGATTAATAAAACTAGACAAGTGTAAAAAGTGTAAAACACCCCGTATCTTGAAAATCCTACCACAACAGTAAAAATTGAGTACAGATTTGGAATCAGCGTTGAAAGGTCATATAGAAATTATTTTGGGTTTTCCGGATCCTACTTTTTTAGACTAGTATTATTGATTCAAGCATGTCTGAATTTTAGAGCACTGCTTTTATTTTGATCGCAACTGTATATATATTAACAAGTGTAATAGTTGTAAGCAAATAAACTGTCTCAAGTTATTGGCCTGAAAATGTTCGTTCAATCTGCATCAAAAATTTGAAAATATTTGCAATTGGATTAATGATAATAATGTTTTCATGTATTTTTTTTAGATTATTTTCACAAAACTTCAAATAACTTTATTATTTCTTATACAATCTTCGTTATCAATATACCATTGGAAAAGTATGGACGGCTGTCATTTATTTTTGGACAGAATTGCTTAAACCGAATAACAAAAAAGGACTAATTTAAAAAAAAAATTATATTGGAGAAAAGACCTGCTGGAAAAATTCTGTAAACCATCAATAGGCATGTGCGGCTCTTTGTTTAATAATGTGTGGCTCTTATTTTATTTCCCCATTTGTGTGCAATTTACCTGAAGCTAAAATTTTCAAAATCCAAAATACTGTATATTTATACTCTATAATTACATTTATAAATCCTTATATACATTACATTTTGAGCACTACACCACCGCCCGCACATTGCTTTAATGAAAAATTAATATATTCTGAATATTAACAGCATCCAGAAACATCATCAAGCAATACTATTTTTTCAGAAAAAAAAGTCAGAATAATGTAGCTGTTATATTTTACACAACCCTCCTCTTAATTTTTCCAAACTTCAATGCAACTAAGACATGCTTTTTTTTTAATTTTCGCTTGAGTCAAAAATTCTCTTCCCTCTTGTCAAAATTTATACTATACCCTGAGTATCAATCCGAGTCAAAAGTTTCCGATTGGCACACAGCCTCAGCAAAAAAATCTGACAATAAACAAAATTGACAACTAATGAAACGAGTTCAGGTCAAAGATGAGAAAAAGTAGCGAGTAGCAGTTTTTCGAATATCGAATCAGGGTCGCAAACTGCTAAATGCTCATCAGAAGTAGCATTTAAGTGAATTAACTTGACAGAATTTTCTATGGGTAAATGCGCATTTAGAGAAGCATTAATGAAATAAATGCGCATTAAGCTTTAAATGCGCATTTAGCTTCCAGTGTGAACATAGTATTACGCTTCTCCCTAATGTGAACACTTGACATATGGTTGAATTTTGAACTTCTAAATGCGCATTTAGAAATCAGTCTGAACGTACTATAACACACAAGTGAACGAGAGAGAGAGTGCAAGAGTACAAACAATTTTCTCATAACAATTATAAAAATTGTTATGTTATGTTAGTAATATTATAAAACTTAAGGTGTTTTTTTCATTTAATTTAAATATAAAAATAAGATTTTGCGGCTAGTTCGTGTTTATATAAAAAAATGAGACCGAACCTTATTTTCAAGACCATTCAATTTTTACTCCAGCAACGAAATAAGCTTCGGTTACACCTAAGAATGTTTCGAACAAAATTTGGTCCCTATTGGATCACGGTAAGTGGGAATGGCGTCTCCTTGAAATCCTAAGGGACTGTGTATACAAATGAAGTGTTTATTAAAAAAAATATTTTTCAAAATTTTAAAAAAGTAAAAAAAAAATATTTAGATACTCAAAACAATTTTATTCAAAATTCACAATTATACGTTCTTAGGCCTTACCGAATATAATATCGTTTTTGGAGCGAAAATTTAGTGTACTTGAAAATCTCCTATACAAATAAAGGATGGTCTTATGTAAAAAGTAAAAAGTTAATACAACTAAACCACAAGCCTTCAAATATTTTCATTAAAATATGTATCGCCCATTTCATATTGAAGTGTAATATAAGTTGCACTCATCATCTCCGATTTGGCTCAAATTTTTTTCTTAGATTGGTATATTGTTTAAAAAGCAAATCCGGAGTTTGAGATTTAAAGAGGTTTTTCGCGGACCCTCAGCCATGCATATGCCTAAATAGGGTATATTTTGAGACAACATAGCTCTGTCAATTTGAATTCAGTTTTCGTAAATTTTTTTTTTAATTTTCTTAAATTTATAATTTTAAAGTTTAATGCCATGCTGATTCTGGCATCAGACGCTATAATTTTTTTAATTTTCATAATTTAAGCTTTTTTATTGTTTCATTACCTTTCATTACCTTAAAATTAAAATAAACTTTATAAACTTTTTAAAATGAGCTTCTAAAACGTTCGTATGATTTTCTATAATAAACATTTTAAATTGAGCTTTTAAAATGTTCGTTTGATAGTTCAAAATGAACATTTTAAAAAATCACTTCTAATTATTCTTCAATTCTAAAATGTTAATTTTAAAATATCCAATGAACGTTTTAAAAGCTCATATTTAAATTTTTATTACAGAAAACACTGGTTTAAAAATAACGAAAAGTTGTTTGTACTTTGAACGCCACTATCCTTTTCTCATGTAAAATCGGTCGCTAATTCCGAAAAAAAATTTTTTTTTTCTGTCACTCCGTTTTCGAGATATTGCCCACTGTAGGGTTTTCAACGAAAAAAAAAGTTGGTTCCACTTAATTGCATATATCTTCAGTAATCAAACAAATGATATATCAAATAAAAGCTAATAAAATTTCATACAAACAATGCAAACATCATTTTTTGGTGGAATAAAATGATGTTAGTTTTGTCGGAATAAATTCAAATTTCGGGGATTTTTTTTATTTTAACATACATAACAGTTTATTTCATTGATTTTTGTGAATACAAAAACGGCAGGTTCTAAAATGTTATCTTATTTTAACCAACAGTTCTTGCGTAGGTCGGAAAGTGTAATTAATTTTTTAGCCAATATTTTTTTTCATTTATTATTAATTTTTTATTTATTATTAATTTTTATTCGATAATTATTTTTTATTCATGCGTTTGGTTTGTATCATTCGATAGGGCTAAGACGGTGCTTTTAGATGTAGCTTAATTTACAAGTAGTAATTTAATCAGGGACCGTACCGGTTATGGCTTTTTTTCGAAAAATTCACATATTAACTGTTATATTTTAACTTTTATTTTTTCCGACAAAAGTACAAGTTATTTTGTGCCTTCAATTTTTTCGGGCTAATATAATAGTTACTTTTGACTTTTATTTTATCAGTATAAAATAACAGTTATTTTCTGCCTTTTATTTTTTCGGTCAAAAATATCAGGCAATTTGTATTTTTTCCAAGGCCGTTTTACCGTCTAAAAATCTATTAATAGCATTTGTAAAATGTGCGCACCGACAACATGAAAATAAAATAATGAAAGTAATGAAACCTAATATTTTTGACCGAAAAATAAGTCACAAAATAATTGTTATTTTTGACCGATAAAAAAGAAAAAATAGTAACCGTTATTTTTGCCCGAAAAAATAAAAGCCACTTAATATCAGTTATCTTTTAACTTTTATAGAATCAGTCGAAAATATTAAAGGCACATTCTAACTAGAGCCTGCAGTGGGTGAAATAGCTTTTATTCCCAGGATTTACCATTTCAATTTAAAAGGGTAAATTTTCCTGTGAGTATGTTTTGCCATGACTATAAAAAAGCTTAGAGACAGTCATTCAATGTTGTTGGTGTTGACTTAAAAAAGCTTAGAGACAGTCATTCAATGTTGTTGGTGTTGACTTGCGTAATGATGTGTTCTCGCATGGGCAATTGTACGTTGGACTTTCACGTATTGGAAATTCTTTAAACCATTTCATATTACAGTGGTGCTCCAATTTAACGAAAGATATAATGTCCAGGGTCGTTCGGTAAATCGAAAAGTTCATTAAATCGGCAACACTTTTTTCGAGTTTTTTAATCGTATTTCGAAGATAATTAATTTGACAACTTAGCACAAATATATATAAATTTTGTGTCTTTTTTATGTACAACAATAAATTTGAATTTTTCGCTGAAATTGGAAGGCTCACCTGTTTTAGGCATTATAAATTATTAGTATAAAATGTTTTGAAAGCAGGTGGTTAAAAGCTGTCCACACTAAAAATTATAAAACCAAGATTATATTATTTCAAAATACATTCCCATAATGTTGTTTAAAAAAGAAAACCTGACAATATCTTTATTTACCTGATGGAACTTTTTGGGATTACATAAGTAGATATAAATGTCATTACAAATTCAAAAACAAGCGAAGCACGCTTAGAAAAACTAATGTTCGATAAATAGACTACCTAAAATTTCAAATTTTCGTAATATAGAGTCACCAATGCATATTGAATGCATACAACACCAATTACCAAAAACGTAGTTTATTCAGAAGTTTTTAGCAACTAAAAGTGATGTTTTAACTAAGTTTTTTTATTATTCTCTTCTTTTCATACCAAAAGATCCTTTTAGATTTATTATTAACATTTCAAAAGTGGGCGTGTTAGTTCATTAACCTTTCATACTTCGTTTCTGCGCTTAATAATTGTATTTTGTATATGCTCCAATGTTTGATATTTTATTTTGTCATATACAAGTCTTATACAAGTAATATTATAAAATAATATTAGGTGCGATATTTGGAGGACCTCCACCAGGTGTTTTTAGTGGATTAAAGTTCCACACTATCGCATTAATCGCATGCGATGTCTTTCGATGATTTTCACCTAGCTTCACGCCAAAAAAAAGAAACAGTTTCGATAGTATCGTAAGTGTAGACGTAGAATTCCGTTTAAGTTGTAACCTCTTCTACTTTGTCTCTTTGGTCCGATTGTTTTGTCCATTTTTTTTGTCCATTTGTCCATTGATCTTCCAAAAATTAAAAAATAAATGAATAACACTCAATTATGGACTACTTATCGATGCCAAAACAAAGAAAAAGTGAAATAGTAAGTATGATTAAATGAGCAAGCAAAAAGAAACAAGCAAAATTTTCAAATTTTTTCGATCATTTTGTTAAGTTTGACAGGTTGAGTTCATTGACTTAGTTGAAAAGAAAGCGAAGCAAATGCACTTTCCATTGGTGCCACTTTCGTCTCTGCCCGATATATAGTTTGCGAGCTACAGTCAGTTTAACTACTAATTTCAAATTAAAATTAAGAGCCCGATTTTTAAAAAATCGTATGGTTACTATATTTCACGCTGAGCACATGTCCTTTCCTCTCTTCTCTGTCTGATATTTAGTTCGCGAGCTACACTTTCGTCTCTGTTCGATGTATAGTTTGCGAACTACACTCGCTAGTGCTAGTGGGATGTGGAATCCAAATTAATTTGCATTAAAACCAAAAATTAAAATTTTACGCCATCTATTGGGTAAAAGCATAAAACGAAATATGATCCAACTCGTTTTTTTTTCATAAGAGTTAAATCTAACTTGATCACAGACCCGTTTCGTTAAATTTGACAGTTTGAGTTCATTGACTAAGTTGAAGAGGTTCATGACCTCTGGTTTCAAAATAGTATACTAGAACAGTAGTGCATACATAAACCCAATGCGAACAATTGCTTACAATGCTGCCAAAGCGAACCAATCAGTTCGTGCTAAACAAAAGCAATACAAGCATAAACAACGAAAGAGAAACAAAGAAAGCAGCAGACACATAAGCAGCTGATGATTGATTTTCATATATACAAACATGCATTTTTTCTTCTTATATTTTACTATTTTGTGACTTTAATATAATAGTGACAAAATCCAAAATTAGATATTCATTCAGCGCAGGATATATCTGATATTTTAGTATTTATATTATCTTTGAACGAAGAGTATTAGAGGCTGTAGGTACACCCTAAAATATTCGCCAAAAACGTTGCCTAATGACCTTGAAAACATCTGTTAAAACGACCCCATACAAACCGCGCTGTAAGACGCAATTCTACGTCAAAACTATTAATGCTGTTATGACACTAATGCTGTTATAACACACTATTTGTAAATAAAAAACTTGTAAGGTATATCTTCGACTTGGCCGAAGTTAAAATACCCCCACGACCGATTCTTAAGGGTAAAAGAATCTTAAATTGGAGAGCTTTTTGTATGAGATATTGAGAGATGTTATTATTTTTATGTGTCTAAAATACATACATATTAAATTGTTTTCCTGCAGCTTAAATATAAGCCTTTTTATATAGTTTTCAATTTTGGGGTTGTTTGAGAGGTGGGGGTGTCAGTTTGTGTATGACGCCCATTTTTCTAACACACTTTAGTTTTGACATAGAATACACG
Organism: Tetanocera ferruginea; assembly: GCA_958299015.1. Classification (NCBI taxonomy): domain Eukaryota; kingdom Metazoa; phylum Arthropoda; class Insecta; order Diptera; family Sciomyzidae; genus Tetanocera; species Tetanocera ferruginea. The sequence continues at coordinate 86,688,767 of OY282641.1, read as the reverse complement.
AATACCGAGTTTCCGTTTTGTACCTTTAATATTAGCCTCTTTATAGGGTTTTCAATTTTGGGGTTGTATGGGAGGTGGGCGTGTTAGTAGATGGATGACGCCCATTTTTCTTACACACCTTACTTTTGACATAGAATACACAAAAACCGAATTTCAGTATTTTAGCTTTAATATTAGCCGCTTTATAGAGTTTTCAGTTTTGGGGTTGTATGGGAGGTAGGCGTGGTTTTCATTCGATTTAGCCCATTCTCGAACTTGATCTTAGTTTTTTTAAAAAAAGCTTAAATATCGAATTTCATTACGATAGCTTAAAAATTACGGCCGTAATCGTGTCGACAGATAGAAGGACAGACGGACAGACAGACGGACATGGCTAAATCAACTCAGGTGGTAATGCTATTTCACTATATAAGTAAACATATTATAATTAACATATTATTATAAGTTATTATTTAATAACATCATATTAAAACTGAAAATAATTTACAAACGAAACAATTTTCTATGCCAACTATGCTTTTTTTACCTCAAAAAAAAGTTATGAAGCAGAAATCTGTATAAGCATTAATTGAAGGTACGAGCACATGCCGTTTTTATACCAGCAAAGCGGGCACATCCGGTCTTAGCTCCGTTTTGCCGGATCAGTCAGTTGTTTGGCTTATTGGGAACTCTAAAGTTTGTCTAGCCCGACTAAGGACTACCCGAAAACCTCCTTCTCGGAAAACGAACACAATCATATTTATTGAAGTTTGGACATGACAACGTCTGTCGGGTCTGCTAGTATCTTATAAAGATAAAAGAACTCTGTGAAATTATTGTTGTCAACCTGACCGATTATAGCTTCTCGTATTTATTACGCATAAATATGTTGTTGTCGATCCATGACCTTTGAGAAACTGGATTTCATTTCATTTTTAAAGAGAATAAAAAACATTCAAGCATACGTATGTACATGCGCTTATTTGATTCAAGAATTTAATTAGCTCAATATTTGCATCAAATTACGCTTATTACTGAAACTCGCAACGATAAGATCTTGCAGGTGTTCCCTAAAGTGAAACCACAACAACGCTTCGGTTTAATGGTGTGCGACTATAAAAAGCAGAAAAAGTGAAACAGTCAGACAGTAATTGAATTCTTCCAGTAGAAACAAATCGTTTCAGAGCATAAAACATTCTGTAAGATCATTAACTGTTTTCAATTCCATTCTTTATTGAATCTGACGTAAACTATGATTGCCAGTAAAAAATTAAACTTAAACTATGATCCGCCTCTATTTAAGCAGCAATTAAAACACGTGAATAGTGATTTTTTCGCAAGCTCTAAAGAATTGACAACATTTCCCGAAAAAAAACAGCACAATCATGTTCAGACAAACGATGGTAATACCGGAAGCCTCATAAAGAATGAAATGATTAATTTAAAACATGAAATTAGTAAAAAGGTTATGAACTGTCAAACTTCGGTAGATAACAATCCAATTAAAGAGTGTGAGGGATTTATTCGTGAGTGTGTGGATACGATAATAAAGTTTGCAGTACACGAAGGAACTAACCGCGAAACGAAGGTTGTTGATTGGCACTATCCTGAAGAATTAAAAGAAATATTCGATTTCAAGCTCGGTGCAAAAGCCGAGTCCCATAAAAAGTTGTTAAAATTTCTTAAGCTCACTATTCGATATTCAGTGAAAACTGGACACCCGTATTTTATAAATCAATTATATTCTGGTGTTGATCCTTATGCACTTATTGGGCAATGGGTTACAGATGCTTTAAACGCTAGTGTATATACTTATGAAGTGGCTCCAGTGTTTTCATTAATGGAAGAGGAAGTTCTATCTGAAATGAGGCGAATAATAGGTTATCCAAACGAAGGTTTTGGAGATGGAATATTTTGTCCTGGTGGTTCTATATCTAATGGTTATGCAATAAGTTGTGCACGTTTTAAATACGCACCAGAATCTAAGGTAAAATGTATTATAATAATATTAGTTAAATACCGAGTAAGTGACATTTGTTTACAGATTTTGGGTTTTTATCCAGCACTTAAGTGAAAGAACGTTGTTTAGATTAATTTGGGGTAGCTGACATCAAAAATGATAATAATTTATTTTTTCAAAGAAGCATTTTCGAGATTTCATTTTTAGTTCTTGCAAAGAATCTCTTTGACTATGAGTTTCACTTATTGCTGTCAATCGAAAAGTGAGATATTTTCCTTTAAAAAGATATGATTTGCGTATAAATTAAAAAAGTAGTTTTTGAGTTACAGGTCTTCAATGTAGAAACAAATTATTTTTTGCTCTATTTTTTAAGTTCATATTTTTATTTGTACTGTTTGGATATAAAAACATTAAATCAATTAAGAATTTTAATAAAATCCTAAGTTTGTTTTAGTCGGACTGAAAATGTTAAAAAACTAACCTCGTATTAAGTAAATGCATACAAACCACTTTTCTACATATTAGTAAGAAACTGTTCAAGCTTTTGGTGGGATATTAATTTTAATTTTTTCTCTAGTGTTTTTTTTTATTAAAGGTCTGTTACGCAACACATGTTTAAAAAAAATTTTACTTTTCAATTGACATCTAATTCGTAAAAATTTCACTTCATAGTTGTTAAGATTTGTTGCAAAACCTAGAAAAAGCGAATAATAAACAATTTAATAAAAACCAAGAGCTAAACATGAAAAATTGAAAACGTAAAAATTGAAAATATGCATATATATATTCCAAGACAAAACTCAATTCTAGCTAAACAAATAATTTTAAAGATTAAAAACAATTTTACATAATAATATAATAATAGCTTAAAAAAAATAATTTGTATATTTAATACGAATACCTATTTTATTTAAAAAAAATTATACTTTTTGAGGACGCTATTAGCTAAAAAAAAATCAAAAACATTTTAACTTCAAATTAAACCTTTTGCATTTCAAATTTAACTTTTTCCATTTTAAATTCAACCTTTTACAGATCAAAGTATACTTTTGGCTATTTTAGGTATTTATAATGACTTTTTTCTGAATTATTTTTTCTTTGTTATAACTAAGAAGTCTAAAAAACTTATTTTTTGTCAATCGGTCATCTTGAGCCTACAAAATATTCCTTTTTATTGTTTTTAAGTGTACTCACGGAGTAAAGTGGGTTTTTAAAAAGTCATACCTTTGTTGCTTAATCTAATTGTTCCACCAAATTAACACCTTACTTACACCGATGGAAAGGTATTTTTGAGTAAATGTGCAGAATTTTTATTCGAATAGGAAGCGGATTTATTTTTATTTTATTTATTTTTTTTTTTTTCTTTCCATTTGAGTGATTGTTCGAGATATATATCATACTATTTTGTTGTACACAGAAGAATAACTATATCTTATGTACTAATAAGTGCTTTTATAAATTAATCGATGCAAATAGATGCAATGTCATTAAGATAGGTTAATCTAAGGAAACGTAAAAACACTTTTTTCCCAATGGGGCAATCAGAATCAACATCAAAACAAATACCGACACAGCTGTGTTAAACATCGCTGTTGTAGCCCAGATGAAAAATATGGCAGGCCTGCCGATAGAATGAATGTGGCAGGTTGTAATTTCAATGTAAATTTTAAAAGTCCACTTTTTTAAATCTTCCTCGTCTTTCTTTAATTCATCTCTTTCACCAAGCGCGGTAAGGCTTCCTCGGCCTGGTCAATCTATCGTAGGCATGGTCTTCCCATTCGTTGTCGACCCTCGGCTTTCGCCTAAAACACGTTTTTCGCTTGAGCTTCTTCATACATACGAAAGACAACAGCTAACGTAGTCGCTGAATCGTTATACAGTGGACTAAGTCAATGTCGTCGTAGAGCTCGTTCAGTTCGTGGTTCACTCGAATGCGATAGTCGTCGCCAACTCAAACAGGACCAAAGATTTTGCGAAGAACTTTCCTCTCGAATCCACCAAGAGCGGCTGCATCTGATTGCGATTCCACCTATGCCTCAGCGCCGTAGAGAAGCACAGATATGATGAGCGTCTTGTAGAGTGTTAGTTTTGTCGATCGAGAGAGGGCTCTGGAATCTAATTGTTTACTTAGCCCGTAGTAGCACCCATGGATGAAAGAATACAAGGTTACGACATCGACGTCATTGGAGTGAATTGAATGTTGCCATCGCTATGTAGCTATCGTATTGCCATCCTACAACAGGAAAAGTTGACTCCAATTACGTCATCTAACGGTAAAACTTCAGGACGTCGTAGTTTTGTATTCTTTCATTCATGGTAGAACCTATTAGCAATTGTTATTATTCGCTTAATCTCCAGGCTGACATTATTGTTGCTGTTTACGGCGGTGCCAAGGTATGTAAACTCCTTGACAACTTCAAAGTTATATCTGCCTGCTGTAACATGGGAGCCTAGACGCCGCGCTTCCCTATTGCAGACAGCATATACTTTGTTTTGCCCTCGTTCACCGTCAAACCCACTTTGGCTGATTCCTTTTCGATAGCGGTGAAAGCAGTAGTTACTACTCTCTAGGTTCTGCCGATAATATCGATATCATCAGCATACGCAAGGAACTGGACACCTTTGTAGAAAATGGTACCATTTCGATGAACACCTGCCTTTCGTAGGATCCCCTCCATGATGAAATTGAAGAGGTCGCATGATAGCGGGTTGCCTTGCCTGAAACCTCGTTCGGTATTAAAGGTTTCGGAGAGGTCATTTCCTTCTGACGGAGCTGCATGTATTCCTCAACGTCATACTGCAAAGCCTTATAAACTTTTCAGGTATACCGAACTCAGACATTGTAGCGTACAGGCAATCCCGAATCGGGCTATCGAACGCAGCTTTGTACTCAACAAAGAGATGGTGGGTGTCGATTTGATTTTCGTGGGTTTTCTCCAGGATTTGGCGTATTGTAAAAATCTGGTCTATGGTAGACTGTCCAGGACGAAAACCACGCTGATAAGGTCCAATCAGTGTTTTGGTATGCGGCTTCAATCTTTCACACAATACGCTCGAAAGAACCTTGTATGCGATGGAAATAAGACTGATACCTCGGTAGTTGACGCAGATTGTCGGGTCTCCTTTCTTAAGTATAGGACTAAGCACACTGAGATTCCAATCATCGGGCATGCTTTCCGCTAGCCATATTTTGCTGATGAGTTGATGCATGCACCTTATAACTCACCACCGCCGGTTTTAAACAATTCAGCAGCCAGGCCATCAGCACCTGCGGCTTTGTTGTTTTTGAGTCACTGGATAGCAACTTTGACCTCATCCATCATCGTCGATTTGTGGACTCAGACTGCATTCTCCACGGGCGGAATTATTGGTATCGCCGCCTGCAAGCAGATTGGAAAAATGCTGTCTCCATAATTTCATTGCGCACTGCGTATCTGTAACCAGATCACCATTCTCATCTCTACAAGTGGATGTTCCGGGCTTGAATCCTTGGGTTAGACGTTTAACCTGCTGGTAAAATTTTCGAGCGTTGAGTCCGTTGGTCCGTTGTGATAACAGCTTACCGACATCAAGCTTTCGTTGCACACCTCTGCGTATATTCATCGCATTGCACAATCGCAAGCGGATCTTGGCTGCGATAAGATAATGGTCAGAGTCAATATTGACTCCCCGAAATGTGCACATTTCCAGTACACTTAAAGCGTGCCTTCCGTCAATCGCAGCATGATCAATTTGGTTTCGCGTTTTTTGATCTGGTGACAGCCAGATGCTACTAACTACTAACTAAGCGCTTTATAGCCCGTTTTAAAAATAGCCTTAATGTATGCTGCCGGCAATATGCCTTGGATGCTCAACGGACTTTCTCGTCTTCCCGCTTATATGTGTTTTCTATAGGCTTGTAATAGGACGGCATGTCTACGAAATGAACTTCCGCATTCCAGCAGCATTATTGGATACATGTAAAGACTCCTGCTATATCTGTCATTTGGCATTAATGTAGCATTTATGTAACAGTATCAATGCAGCATTGCTACCACGTCAGTTCATATGGCATACATGCCTATAGAAAAAAGATATGAGCGGGTATGGAGGCGAGTATGTCTGCTCAACGTCCAAGGCATGTTGCCAGCAGGCAAACAGCAGGGCTCCTTTTCCAACTGGGAGCCTACAGAAAGAAGAGTAACTGCGAGAATAACAGTGAAACGGACAGAGATCAGTGAGACCAGAGTGGAATATTAAAATCCACTTTGGCATATTTTGCCTTCGGTAAGCATATTTATTTTTAAAAAATAATATTTTTTCTTTGTGCCATTCGGAAACTTTTTAAGAAAATTTCTATCTGTTGAACTTAAATAATCATTTGAGCTGTGCCAAATTAAACATGAAATTTTGACAAAAAGAAGTTTTGCTGGTTGTCTTGTCGTCGTAAGCTAACAAACTTTTTTTTAATATCTACTTTAATATGTATTGGAACAAGTAATTAGAGTGAATTTTGTAGTGTTCTTAAATGTGTACACACATAGCAACACAATTCGACTACTCAAAGACCATCACAAATGTTCAACACTTGAGAACAATAAAAAATAAAAATTACAAAAAGGATATCGACAAGGTATGTTGCCAAAAATTTTCTAAAATAAAATCACATTGAACTCAAATTAATTTACCATTAACCATTAATTTTGCATTAATAACCCCTTTACGTTTGTTCCGTTAGATACCGCACAAGCATAAGCGTGACAGCGGGTAAGCGTAACTGAACCAATTAATTTTGGTGTAGATTATGAAATTGAGGGGAAATATTAAGAACTTAACTAAACTGAAAGTGATTGGTCAATTGTTTATTTTTAAAACTAAATTCAAAAATATTGGAATTAAAGGCGAAGCATTGGAAATAGTGGTAAGGTAATTTTAAGAAAAATAATGGTTAAAATGCTTTATAAACAAAAGAAAATTTTAAATAAAATCAGACTTAATCAGAACTTAAAATCGGCTCTAGAGCGGCTTTTAAGCCATCAAGTAATAAGCGAGGTGCGCTTAAACACCAAAAGCGATCCTGCCAAACCTTTCATGAAATCTTTGAATTTGCGACAATATATTCCTGCTTACACTATAAATCTGATGTCTGTGGAGGATTTCGATCGCATATTTCAGCGTGTGTTGAAAAAGGCACAGGAGTTTGCTAAGGAACAAGAGAAATATGTGCCACAGCAGATAGTACAACAAGATAAGGCACCAATTTACATCCCGACAGTGAAAAACACAGGACCTAAACCAATATCTATTGAAGAGTATAGAAAAGACAGACGGCAGCAACAAATTATAAAGATGTCAGAGAGTAGCGGCAGAGAGTAGCGGAGTTATATCGCTAAATAATAATTACTAAAGACAAAAAATTAAAAAATGATTTACTAAATAAAGTAAAATTAGAAAAAAATTAATTGTAACTCAAATAGAATCTCCATGTTAATAAATAAAGACTTCAAAAATCCAATAAATGATTCCAAACATAACTGATATTTATTACTATTTAACAATGCTTAACAACGAAAACAAAGAAAAGATAATTATTAACGAGAACATAGATAACAACATAGGGTATATTGTCACTAAATCGGAATTAAATTCAAATGTTACAACAACTGTAATGATTTTAGTTATAATAGCAATATTATATTATATAGGTTACAAGATAAATGTATACATAAAATCATACGTCAGGAAACACGTTAAAAGATCAAATGTGTAACATATATAATTTGAATTTTAATAGTAATGTCAATTTAAATAAAAAAATATAATTTTGGATAATTTTTTTTTCTGCAACACTTTGTAAATACCAAGTATAGCAAGTATTGGAAATACAAGTAAGATTGCATAGCTTGTAAAAACAAAATAATTGATATAGGAAAAGTTATATATTTTTCATATTAAAGCAAAAATTGGCATCAAAACTGTTTTAGATGCACATACTGTAAAATTAGACTAAACAGATTTGCATTCACTGAACATGAATCACTTTTGTTTTGTAAGAAATATTCATTAATTTAATCTTCTTCTAATATATAAAATCAAATGTTTGTCTGTCTGTCTGTTCCGTATTGGCTCGCCCACCGTTTATCCAATTGAGCTTAAATTTGGACACCGAGTACGTTGATAGAGAGAAAGAACATAGGGGGTGTAAAAAAGTGGCCGGAAGCATGTGGGCGTGGCACTCTAAAAACTTCTAAACGCCTGCACCGATTTCCATGAAATTTGGTACGAAGGTTCAAAACCGCCCAAAATAAAACATAGGCTATAAAAATTCCAAAGACTTCCACAAGAGGGCGCTCTAAGTAGTGCGTTTTAAAGACATAATAACTTCTAAACTCCTGTACTGATTTTAATGAAATTCGGTATGAACGTTCAACTCCACCCAAGATAAAACATAAAATATAAAAAATTCCAAAGAATTTCCGCAAGAGGGCGCTTTAAGTAGTACATTGTTAAGACTCAATAACTCCTAAACGCCTGGACCGGTTTCAATGAAATTTGGTATGAAGGTTCAACTGCACCCAATATAAAGCATAGGTAAAAAAGTGGGCGGAAATATATCGGCGTGGAACTCTATAATAACTCCTACATACCTTGACCGATTTCAATAAAATTTGGTATGAAGCTTCGACTGCGCCCAAGATAACATAGGCTATAAAAAATTCCAAAGAAATCCGTAAGAGGGCGCTTTAAGTGTGCGTTTTAAAGACTCAATAACTCCTAAACGCCTGAACCGATTTCAATGAAATTTGGTATGAAGGTTCAACTGCAACCAAGATAAAACATAAAATATAAAAAAAATCAAAAGCCTTCCGCAAGATAGCGCTTTAAGTTGTGTTTTGTTAAGACTCAATAACTCTTAAATGACTACACCGATCTTACTAAAATTTGGTACGAGAAATAACTTGACCCTGCAACAGAATTGAGGCTGTTTAAATTTCAGAAAACTTCCGTGAAAGAGCGCTTTATTCAATCAACTATTCAATCACGTCAAAATGGATGAACCAATTTTGATGAAACTTGGTTGGCATTCGTATCTGTTACTGAAATAGATCCTATGCTTTTAAAAGTTCTTTCGACAAAAATTAAGGAATAAGCCGAAGGGAAACGAAGTCAAGAACCAAAGACTAACGAAAAAAAATTTTAACGAATAAGAACAGTATCGACCAAAACCGAAGTTGAACGAAGACAATCCACAAATCGGATCGATGCTTGCAGGATTTCTTAAAATTGGATTTTTTTAAGTTAAAATTTCATATTAAAAGCATTATATGAAAAACTTTAAACGCATTTTTCTCGAAATCACTTTTTTCAAACTGGGTGACCATTTTCCTCAAAAACCAGACGTCAGATCGAGACGTTGAAGATGTCATTTTTTTGTAATCATCTCTGGCAGGTACAGTTTCACGGAAATTTGACTAAAAACGTTCAACAAAAGGAGGGGAAAAACCCCAAAAAACTATAATTTAAAAAATTTCAAAATTTAATTGATAATTTAAAAAATTTTAAAATGAGAGCAGTTTTGAAAATCATCCTTTTTCTGTGCTCGAGGCACAACCCCGAGTATTACCGGTTTACATCCGCTAGTATAAAATAAAATTCTCTTACGTTTAAAGTTATCTCCAAACCAAATGAGAATAAATGGAAAAATTAAAAGATATTGTCGATGAAGTAAAAAGATTTAACTAAATATAAAAAAGTCTTCAAATAGAAAATACACAAAAAAAAAATGGAAATAAAATTAAATCAATTAAATCATTTGACAGACACATTCATTAAACTATCTGAACAATTTTTCATATAATTGAAAGAAACTGAAAATCTTTTGTTAAACCACTTAGTAGAGAAACTAAAAGAAATAACCATGACTGAATTAAACCTAGAACTCATTTTAAAAACAATTCCAATTTTCAGAGGAAACTATAAGAATTAGAAGCTTTTTTATCAATAGTAGAATTTATAAATAACACACAGGTCCGGATTAACCCTTGTAAGGGCCCATAGGCAATGCAATTATGTGGGCCCCTTTACCCTTTTCTAACTTTATAAAACACATTTTTTTCTACCACAATGCAATTATATTCATAAAAACGGATATTTTCTTATTAAATTACGAAGGTATGTCATCACCCTAAACAATAAAAGAAATAAAGAAACCAAGTAGTATTTTTTTATTATTTTTATTGTGTTGATTATACATAAAAAAAATACAATACAATTTCCGGTGGTTAGTGTTTTTAAAACTAAAGTAATTTTGTAAAGTACAATATGCTTAAACATTAACTCTTGTAACTTTTTTAGACACAAAATCGCTCAAAACATCTTGAAAGTTGACTTCTTCCAATGCATCATTTTCAATCTCAATTATTGCCAATGAAATTAAACGGTTCTGAGCCATTGATGAACGAAGACAATTTTTTATTAGTTTTAATTTTGAAAAGTTTCGTTCACCCGTGGCGTTTGATATCATCAGACTTCTATATATTTGCAATGTGATCATTACATTCGGAAAAGTTGAAAGTGCCATATTATCAATAATTAAATTATATGATTCCTCGGCAGGTGCAATTTTAGTTTTCTCGGCATCTACTAATTGTAAGAAGAAGTACTTGAACTGCACCATCTCGTCTATAAACTCAGGTTCAATGTCCTCGGAATAATGTTTACAAAACTTTGTACAAGCCTCTTTAATATCATCGTTGGACTTTGTCATGAAATCTGTTAGAAATCCAAACAGAGAATTAATCTCCTGATAAGCTTCTAAGCGTCGCGACAATTCTGTATACAGCCTGTCTAGTACAGGCAAATAAGTTTCAATTTTTAATTTGTCTTTTCCTCTGAACGCAACGTCTTCTGCAGATCCGTCATTGTGATGCCTTTTGCGTATACGTACACGCTGGTTTTCATCACTGTATTGGGTATCAGTTTTCTCATTTGCCTTCATCTCGTAATCGTCAAATAATTCTCGTTGTGAAAGCAAAAAATCTAAAAGCGATTTTAAAAGATCGACTGCCATTCGAAGTTCAATACTTGGTTTTTGTAAAGATATACTGACACTATTGATTCGATCTAGTATAACAGCCCAGAATATTGCCATTACGGCATGTTCTTTTTTTTCCAAGTCTTTTAATAGACATCTGGCCTCGTGAATTGCTTGTGGTGCCTGAGTCTCATCGTCAGTAATAGACTGCAAAGCTTTCCTGAAACTGTTGTAACCTTTTGACAAAGCCTTAGTCGCATCTGCTCTTGCACACCACCTTGTATCGCATACTCTTTTTAGAACTAATGATGAGGATTGCTTACATTCATCAGCTTTTTCAAGATATTTGAGCATAATTGCCCAGCGATGAGTTGACGCTGAAAAAAAGTTGTATAGTGCTTGTACAAATCCGAAGAATGAGATTGCTCCAACACAACTCTCCGCAGCACGCAATCCAACCAAATTCAGTGAGTGCGCTGCACATGGAACGTAGTGTGCGAGGTGATTTATTTTCTTAATATGCGCTTGTAGGCCATTGTAACAACCAGACATATTTGACGCGTTATCGTAAGACTGGCCTCGCGCATTTTTTATATCAATGTTATATTGGTTTAAAAATTTTAAAATTGTGGCGGCTACTTCTTCCCCTTTGTGACTAACTATAGGAATAAATGCAAGAAAACGTTCTGCTACATCTCCATTCGACTTAACATATCTCAGCACTACAGTCAACTGGTCAGTATGAGATATTTCTGGTGTCAAATCGACGCTTATTCAGAAATACTTAGCTTCAATAATTTCATTAACAATTAATTTAAAAACCTTTCCTCCCAATATTTCAATAAGTTCCTGGCAAATCGTTGAAGACAAATATGATTGTCTTCCACTGCCAACATTACCATATTTGGCTAAATGCGAACTAAGAAACGGATCATACTCTGCCAGTAATTCTAAAATTCCCAAATAGTTGCCGTTATGTTGAGAACCAACAATTTCGTCATCACCACGAAATGCTAACCCACGAGATGATAAAAATTTAATCACTAAGACCACTCTTTGTAAAACTTTTATCCAATATTCTCTTTATTTGTTGAATGTTATTTCTAAAGAGGTGTCGATACTACCGTGAATATGGCGTCTACTAATCAGTGCTTGTACACATACTCGGTGCACTGCATTATTCTCATGGAATTGAATTCGTTGCGATGCATTTTTCCAATCAGAAAATCCAGTTTGAAAATGCGTTTGGTTTTGAGCTTCACCAAAAAGAACTTCACGCTTTCCTCTACAACCGCTAAAGTAGCTGTTTCTTGATCCTGGTTAATCTGTTCAGAACACTCGCAAGGAATCTCTACTGGGTCCGCCGCCATAGTGTGGCTAGACATACTTGTTGTTGGTTGATTTTCCTTTGATTGGATACTAAATCCAAGTTGGAGAAGGTTTCGTTTCTTCTTTAATTCCTCATTACTCTTATTTTGCTGCTCTTGTCACTTTTTACGTTTTTCCGAACCACTTAGGTGTTTTTTCTTTATGGGTTCCTCCGACATTTTGTTCCTGAAACAAAAGCTCAGCCTGATTAGGGGGATTCGAGTGCGGACCTTAAATTTACATAAGGGCAGCATTATCATAGCATTGTACCCTACAGTTGGCTAACTTAATTATTGAATTAATTAATTAAAACAAATTTTTTTGCAAAATTTTGTTTGTCTTGAGAATGATTTGGCGCCCCTCTGCGAGTGGCGTCCAGGGCATGATGACACCCCTTCCCCCAACGCTACGCCACTGGTGGTTCACATTCAGCATCGGCCCTTAAAATTTAACCACCCTTTATAAGCTGCTACCCTTTATAAGAATCCCTTTATAAGAATCCTACGGAAGTTGTTTGCGAAGTTTAATAAAAGTCCAAGAAGTCTATAAAATAATAAAAAGTTCGCCTTTTTGCCTTTATAGAAGTCAATAAGCGTGCTTTCATAAACTACGTAGTTTTCATAATGAGTTGATGTGAAGCTTGCTACAATCTTAACATAAATTTGTGTTTTCATCAATATCGTCACAACAAAAATAAAGAACTTTTCAGAAGAAGAATGATAAAAACTAAAAATAATTGAGATTTTGACTTGGATGTTAAATTTTTTTGAGAATTTTGGTAAAAGAAAATTTCTGGATGTGGCAACCCTGGCTGCAATACGAATGCGCATAAAAACAACAACATTCAAACGTAAGGTTGTGGCGATCGATGGTACGTCAATACAAAAACCAAACATTTAGAAACAAATTTGTTGAAATTATTGCTGTTACTAAGAGCGTGATGATGACATGAATCTTTTGTTTTGCCCTCTACCAAAAAGTGCTCAACGCGCCTTAAAAAAGTTTTCACTTCAAAAACAAGCTAATAAGATGGTCATTGAGGATACAAATCTTAATATTCAATTTTCACTCGACAAAAATTTTCAAAATTTTCTTTCCGTGAGCGGGGCCCCTCTCCGATGCGAGGCCCCTAGGCAGCTGCCTACACTGCCTTGGGGATAATCTGGCACTGATAACACATACAGTGCTGAGAGACAAAAACAATTAATAAGCATAGTAATAAATGTAAAACTTAGCTCAAATGTAAAAACAACGTTAGGTTACACTGCTAACCAGGGCCTGTCCGAACATGGGTGCAAGGAGTGCGGCGCACCCGGGCGCGAGCTTCTGGGGGCACTCGAGCACGATTTTATTGGAATAAAGTTTTTATTAGAATAAAGTTTTTATAATTCTTGCCTTGTATTTAATTCAGTAAAATAATATAAACACACGAGCGCTTAAGGATAGTAAATTATATCAATATTTCATTATATACTCCACTTTCATTAATTTCACTACTTTTTGCTATACTCTTTCTGCTATACTATATAAATTTACTGCATACTCTTAAGATACATACAATTAAGACTTCTCCTTTAACCCTTTCAAGACCACAAGGTTTCCAGAAATGAAACAAGTTTTTTGGGATCATCAAATAGTTTAATTAGCTTCAATTAAGAAGATTTCAAAACAATTATAAAAAAAAATTCTTCAGTTTTCTTGTAATTTCATGGGACATGGGTGTCCCTATGGTCCTTAAAGGTAACTTTTTAATGCCACTTCTTCATTGAAGCACTGATATAGATAATCAAAAAATATAAGAAAGTAAATACATATTATGTTATATGTTAATATAATATATATAAATACATATTATCAATTTTAACCTCCTCAGAGTTCAAAATTAGAAAATAAAATGAAAAGTTACAGTTGAGGACCAGAGGGACACCTGTGTCCCATAAAGTTTCTGCTTAAAAGTCTTTACCATTTTAAAAATTTCCGGGAACAGGGAAATTTCGAACAGGGTTGCTAAATCACAAAAGCTTAATTTACTACTTTAAGTAGCCCATAGTTAAATAAAAAACATTTTTCGACTTTAGGATAAGGTATGACGAAGGAAATTATTTTTGGGACGCCGGTGTCCCTTGGTCCTGAAAGGGTTAATTATTGAAGCAAGTAGAAACAGTGTTTACTCGTTACATAGATTGACAGATTCTTCAAATTTTGTTATAATATCGCAACATTTTTAAAGAAGAGCCGAGAGAGCTGCCAAATAAACGACAAAAGTGGTTTTTCGCCATAGTAGAATAACAAGGTATGCGAATATTGGAGAGGAAGTGAACTAGATGTCAAAGTCAGCTTTTCGAATTTAAGTTTTTCTGATTGTTGTTGTTGCCTTTGTCGTTTGACGTTTGTATCATTTACAGTTTTGTAAGTGTAAAATTAGGCATTTGAGCAGCCATATCAATATGAGCCTACCTTATTATTGTATCATGGTATCAATGCCGTATCAATGCCGGAAAATAACATTTACGAGCGCAAAAAGTCAATAACATCTGTTACTTTTCTTCATGTAATGCAAGAATCGTCAAACTTCGTGACGATTACTGAAATACAATGATGCAAAATTTATAAAACAAATTATTGAAAAATAACGGTTCGTTCATATCGAAATTGTCAAAGTCAAATGTGCCCCAAAGTCAAGGGTACCCCAGTTTATCCTATTTGTTTTCAAAATGAATCCGGAAAATTAAAAAACCTTCTGGAGCTGCCTACAAAAGAATTCGATTGGCAAAAGAAGCAGCAGTATTTAAAAATACTCAAAATATCAATAAGTTTTTCGTGAAGGGTATAATTGGAGAATGTTTTACCTAATTTTATGATCGCTTACGAATTTTGTTGACAACACCTGTATCGGTTGCAAGTGGCGAAATATAATTTTCAAAACTCAAAATCATCAAAAGTTACCTTCATAATTCAATGAAAAACGAACGACTTAACAACTTGGCTACTATTTCCTTCGAGCATGAAATTGCTGAAAGAACCAACTATGATGATGTAATCGATGATTTTGTAAGACGAAAAGTTAGAAAAAGATCATTTCGTTTATAAATATTTTATGGGATTTTCATCAATTTTACTGTTGAAAATTAAAACTTCTTAAATTAAAAGTATCTTGGTTTTCATTGTTGGAATTAAAACGCGCAGAACAAAAAGTTCCACCTGGGCGCCGGAGGCGCTCGGACAGGCACTGCTGCTAACATTGACACATTTGCAAAACTTAAAACAGCTCTCACTACGACTTACAAAAGTAATCTAACAACTGCTCAAATTCACACACAACTTTCCACACTCACGCAACGAAACGGTACAGCGAAAAGTTTCAAGGAAAAATTATTATATTTAACATCCGAACTTAACAACATGCAAATCAAAGAACTGACAACTGAAGCTAGTAATCAACAAAGACATTTAATCATGAACGAATCCTATGCTTTGACAATTTTTAAAAATGGTCTTTATGACGATTTAAAGAATACAATTTTTGCATCTCAACCAAAATCCCTATCTGAAGCGACAAACCTAGCCTTAGAACTGGAGAAGAATATTAAGACAAGCAACCATTTTATGTTTTTCAAAACAAATAACAGTTCATAGAACAGACGACAACCTAACAGCAATTACAACAATCAGTATAGAAGACAACAAGATTACAGAAACAATAACGTACGACAGCAGAACACAAACTCTATGCAACGAACTACGTACACAAACAACAACAGAAATAGGCACAGCCAGAACATGTTTAGCAATTATAGCAATAGGATTAACAACAGAAACACTAACAACAACAATAATAGAAGAAATAATAATTTCAATAATAATAACCAAAACGCTCAACAACGTTTTGTTAATAATAATAATCAAACAGAAATTTCAACGGCAGAAATCAAAATAATAACCGAATGTACGTTTTCAGCAATAATGACCTGGAAAACGAAGATCGCTCGGAGGTCATGATAGAGGATCATCCAGGACAGCGAAATTAAACATATATATGTAGAGTCCTCATACACACTACATATTCATACACACCACATACAGATAACGCAATCAATTCAAAATATACTTTACGCTTTCTACTTGTTTCAAAATTTATTTTTTATTTATAAGTTATCAAAATTTTGTATTCAAGTTTTTTAATTTTCATTTTTAGTTCTAAAAATATTTCTATAATAAAAAGTTCGAAAAAATAAATTTGTATATAAAAAATAAAAACATAAAAAAGATTTTCATTTGTGGACATCCCCACAACTGGCGATCCTGCCAGGAGTTACAAGTCTCATCCTGGCTAAAGGCGAAGCGGTGGAAGCTGAGAACCACTTTTCTTTCGTCTTTCCCACATCTACAGGTACTGCAGATGAATTCCAAAGAATTCGTCCTCCTCTTCATCTTCACCTAACATCAACAACTATAAGTTACACATGCCTGCATCATCATCTGCAACGTTATAAAATGGTAGAAATTATGCCGTTTCTACAAAGCGCCACAGCGACCTCGATGGTTGGTTAAACCGTTTGCAACTTATACGAACATTGCCAGTGCAATTCCGAAAGTACCCGCACGCGAAAGACATTGGTGCAGATACGCAGCGTCAACACCGTCACCGCCACTACTCAACAATCGCTGGACAACCGCTGCCTGATTCTACAACTCCACAATCGCCAACTCCACCAGCAGCCGATACTATACAATGGCGACAATCTTGTCAATGGCAACAACTCCTTAGCGCCAGCTGCCAAAGTTTCAAACGGCACGCCTGCCTCAATATTGGGCCAGCAGAAGGTCAACTCCGCAGCAGTAGCGCAACAAAAACAATAACAGCAGCCGCAACGCTAAAACAAAAGCGACAACGACTAAAGCGATGCCAACAGCGGTAGTGACGCCAACAGCGGCAGCAACGCCAACAGCGGCAGTGACGCAAACAGCGGCTGTGATGCCAACATCAGCAGCGCCAACAGCGACAGCAACACCATACAACAACAACAGCAACATTATAACTATTTTAATATTATTTTTGATAGTATCATACATTCATTGTTTTTGTATATTGACATTTTATTCTTTAATTCCTTTATTGTTTTTTTAAATACATACATTTCTGTAGGCAGGTTGTATAATTTTTTAGTTTTTCACGAGGCACACACTGTAGTTTTAAAACGTATGTAAGACAATAGGGTCGTAAGAAACCTATTGTCTCACATCCGTAGGCACTACACTGAACTAGGGACACATTTCAGACACACACAACTAGATTATACGGCACCCGTCAGATATCAAACCATACTTCACATTACTACGGAAAGACAACTACCTAACACAAAACCAAGACGTCTAGAAATTGTCAAGAGCGAAAATAGCTAAGCATGAATTCGACTTCTTAGCTAAATCTGGCATTAATAGACCGTCAAATTACCAATTTACGAAATAATTACCACTTTACGAAATTAATACCAACGCCTCTTTAAGTAAAAACAATCACTTACAGTGGACAGACACAACCATACATACATTCGCATGCATGCATTTGCAACAATCAAAGATAGTTTTGATACGCAAATACTAATTTAATAGTAAAGCAAAACTATCGATTGCTGTTGATGTATCCAATACAGCAGTAGACGGAGCAGTAACACGAGAACACACATGGTATACTTGGACCATTAGCTTTCTTTTTAAAACACTGACTCCCGCAGAAACAATATACAGTATATTCTATGCATAATTACTTGCTATTTTTTTAACAATTGAGCAATTTAGACACCACTTTGAGTGTCAACATTTTCCACAGTTAAGCCTGGTTTTCACTATGTCAATTTCAATGGTCAGTTGTTGTCAGTCACATGAAAAATGCCAACACGTTGTCATTTTTTTTCTGTTTGACAATGCCGACAAATAGAAAAAACTGATCTCTCCACATGTTTATAGCAAAAATTGCAAAAAAAAATTAATTTATGTGATTTTTTAAACTTTTAAATTTCATGTCAAACAAAAAATGACTAAGTGAAAACCAAGCATTACAGTTAACATGGACAGATTCAAATCAACTTCCATGAGCACAGACATTGCCAAGACATTTCCCTCGCCACACAAACCACAAAAGTCCATTTTAATTTACTAGCGAACACAATTAAACACTATGGAGGGGAATAATGTAGTGTCCTCATACACACTACATATACATACACACCACATACAGATAACGCAACAATTCAAAATATACTTTACACTTTCTACTTGTTTCAAAATTAATTTTTTATTTATAAGTTATCAAAGTTTTGTATTCAAGTTTTTTAATTTTCATTTTCAGTTATGAAAATATTTCTGTAATAGAAAGTTCAAAAAAATAAATTTGTATATAAAAAATAAAAAAATAAAAAAAAGCTTTTCATTTGTGGACATCCCCACATATATAATATCGGATAATACAACGAATTACATTATTGTTAATTGTAACAACTTGAAAATAAGTTTTAAATTTTTATAGATACGGGTGCAGATATTTCAATCTGCAAAATTAAAAACATAGACACTGAACTAATAACGGAAAAAAATATAAACTATCAGGAATAACAGACGAAGAAACTTTTACAATAGGAGCAGTGGTATTAAAACTGAATTTTCACTCATACACTTTACCTCACATTTTTCAAGCAGTAGAAAACGACTTTCCGACACCGATGGTATATTAGGTAGAGACTTCCTATCAAAACACATGTGCAAGATTGACTACGAAACACAAACTTGAACACTTACATTAAAAGATACAGAAATAATCATACCACTATATTTCAATAAAAACGCATATGAAATAATACGTATACCACCACGAACAGAAATTATTCAACCCATTTATTTAAAACTGAATCAAGATAGCGTAGTGTTGAACGAAGAAATACAAAAAAGCGTATTTTTAGCAAACACAATAGTACCAGCCAACGGAAAATGTCACGTTAGAATACTAAACTCAAATGATACCGAAGTAAGAATAAGAAAATTAGCACAAAAAACAGAACAATTATCAAATTATTTCTTTATTGAACAAAGCCAAGAAAGAGATAAAGAGAGATTTAAAAAAGGTCTTAGAAGAACTAAACATAAAATATAATAATCTGGAAAACTAACTGTTAACAATTTTTACACAAAAACTTTCAACAACAGACAACACACCTACTTACATTAAAAACTACAGATTACCACACGTATATAATACAGAAATTCAAACGCAAGTAGAAAAATTTTTACAAAACGACATCATTGAACCATCAGTAAGCCCATATAATTCACCTTTGCTACTTGTACCAAAAAAATGAAGTGTTGACAAAAAAAAAAAATGGCGTTTAGTAGTTGATTTCAGACAATTGAATAAAAAAACAATAAACGACTTTCCTGTAACTTATCATGCTTAACAGATTATTTACAGAGACTTTAAAAATATAGACTTACGTTCTGCGCTATGATCTTGAAAGCGTTGAATAGAACCAAATCTACACTATGCCGTCAATAGGTGATCAAGTTTTGTTTTGCAAACAAATATAAATAACCTTTTTGGAAAGCACGTACCTTTAAAGCTGGCATGATCACAAAGGTGGCCCTTGTGGCCCTCTTATTAAAATTAAATAAAATTTTAACACATTTTGCTTGCGCCAAATTTACGAAGAAAAGCACTTGCGAAAATCAACAATAACAAACAACAACAACATACGCATCGAAACACACAAGCTGTTCGGCGCGACCACCAAACCCACAGCATTGTTATTGTGTGTATGTGTGACGAGTTTGTTGCATATGTATTTTGTTTTTGGGATTTTTTTTTATGATAATATTTTTTGCACTTGCAAAAAGCAACAAAGTACATTGTCGTCGATGGTGGTGATGCTAAGATGTTCGCTTTTGTTGTTGGTAATGCATTTTGTTGTTTATTTTTATCAGGCGATTATCTTTCTTAAATAGGCTTAGGCCGTTTTATTAATTTCACTGATCAGGCCTGCTTTAAAGCTAGGGAAAATAAAAAATTGCGAAAGGCCATGGTTTACGAATAACAAAGAGAAGTATAACCGATAGACATGCAGCTTACAATCGTTGGAAGTGCTACAAAACACCGGATCTTTTTTAAAAATTTAAACGTTTAAAGTAAAATAAAGTAAGAATGGTAGAAAATGCAAAAAAGCATACTGTAGCAACAAGTTTTCTTCAGCAGTCGTAGCAAGGAAAATTGGATGCATATTCGAAATATCGGCTTGGTAAAACCAAAACTGAACCTCTCATTGATCTGATTGACCTTAATAATTTAAACTTAAACTTCTTGAACACATCATTACCCAAACCTTTAAACAACAATTATATAACAGTGAGGTACTACAAAGTTTTTTATCTGTCAAATCAAATGCAGTAGGAGTGGATGGCATACATCCCATGTTTTTCAAAGCATTGTTGCCTAAGTTAATACCTTATAGCACATACATTTTTAACACAGCATTCACACAATCCGTTTTTCCAACTAGTTGGAAAAAATCAAAAGTTATACCTGTACCGAAGACAAGTAGTGAATTTCGTCCAATCGCAATTTTATCATTTCTCTCCAAAGTTCTCGAAAGGGTTATGTATGAATAGATAAACAAATTTTGTTTACATTCACTTCTCTCTGACAGGCAATCGGGCTTCAGAGAAAAGCGAGGCTGTGTGACTGCTCTGCTAGAGGTCTCTGAAGATGTTCGTTCACCTATAGATGACAACAAAGTAGTTTTTCTCACCCTGCAGGATCACTCTAAGGCTTTTGATACCGTTGATCGCAACATACTTCTGACTTAACTAAAAAACCTCTACGGATTTTCGAACTCTGCTTTAACTTTAATGAACTCGTATCTTTGTGATAGATCACAAGCTGTTAGCCTGGGAGGCTCCATATCACAGTTTTTATACCTTGAACTTGGTATAGATCAGGGTTCTGTCTTGGGTCCGCTGCTATTTTCATTGTACATTAATAATCTTTCCAGAGTTGTTCAAAACTGTAAAATTCATATGTATGCAGATGACGTTCAACTTCTGATATCGTGCGATATTTCCTCTGCAATATCATGCATCTCTAATGTTAATGCTGATCTTACACCAATTAATACTTGGGCTATGAACATTGGACTGACGCTGAATCCGAAAAAATTAAAGTGTTTGGTCATGTAAAAGAAAGTTCTTGATGTTGCCGCATTCTCTAGTGTTAACAGTGAAGGATCTATTATTGAATACGTTGATCACGCCAGAAATCTTGGTGTTATTTTTATTATCAATAACGTTGTTGGCAGGGGATTAGGTATGTTACGTGCACTTTGGCCTACACAATATTTTAGGTATACGATTGTTACTTGCTAAAGCATACCTCATTCCTCACCTTCTCTATGGATGTGAAATCTTCGGAAGTTGTGTTTTAAACTCGTAAAGAAAGATCAATGTCCTATTTAATAACATAGATCGTTACGTGTATGGGTTACGACTCGCTAATCGCATATCGGAATACGCTAAACAAATTTAAAAAATGTCTTTCAACAACTTGTTAAATTTTCGTGCTATTTTTTTGTGCAACAAAATTGTTTTTACTAAGGAGCCTTCGTATCTTTTTGAAAAGTTAATGTTTACTCGCTCTACACGGAACAACGCCATTATTTCGTTTAGATACAACAGATTACTGTCCGAAAGGCAATTCTTTATTTCTACAGTGCGTCTTTGGAACACTCAACCTGCAAGACTGCAAAAGATGAGCAACGCAACGAAACTCATATAGAGTTATATCAATTTCTCTCAACACAATTTGCATTTTCAGCAAATCACTAATAATAAGGATCACTAAGGAAAAGATTCCTTCTTATTGTTTGTTTTTAATTTTTTGTTTAAGTTTGTTTTTTTTTTTAAATTTTAATATTTTTATTTAAATTTATTAGCTTCTCAAAGTTAGTAGACTGCATGAACCACCAGAGACTACTGATGAGTCGGAGTAGCGTCCGAAGAAACCATGGTCTAGTCTGCTCGGTTTTTCTGCGTAGAATTTTGTTGTTGTAGCAAGCTTGTTACTTCATGAATTATTTGGCATAAAGCTCAAAATATAATTCTTAAAAAATATGTTTTTTAAGAATTATAAACTTAAATAAACAAATTAAACTGCCACAACTTTATAATTAATATTTTAATTGTTTAACACAATATTTCACATACGGAATGGAAAAAATGTTGGTATCGAGAATAGAAGGTACCAAAATAGCAGAAACCAGTTTAATGATAATAATTAGAACAATTATAATAGTAAAAACAACAATTACAGGTGCAACTCTTATGGCCATCAGAGCCATAATTTTTCATAAAGAAATAATAATAATGGCAATTACAGCCAAAATTTTGGAAATAATGGTTACAACAACAATATTAAAAACGATAATTATGAGAATAATAACCAAAGAAATAACTACAGAAACAATAACAACACAAATCGAAACTCAAACCGAAATTTTAGAACACAGGGAACACAGGCCGGGTAGCAGAGAATGGTACCCGCAGAGGCCAAAACTAATGTACAAAATATCGCAAAATTTATCAAATTATATAATTTTATAATGTAAAAATGCTAATAAAGATTAAAAATTCTTGGTAGATACTGGATCTGATATCTTCATTTGTGAAGTAAATAATATAGATGAAGTTTGTTAAGGAATAATTATGCCTGTTGCATATCCTGTGGCAACGCTTCAAGTCTCACTATTTTGACAGCTTACACTGCTGGATTAATCATATACATACTTTTTTACTTTTGGCATATAAATTAAGCAGCGTGCTTTTGTTTTACGTTTCGCTCAGCCTCACAGTGAGATTCATTATAAACTTCAAATATAATCATAGATAAAACTTGAATTAAATTAACTTTAATACATAAACCTTTAACTTGCTTTGTTTTTACTTTGATCTCATATACATTTTTTGGTGCCTCCTGTAACGAGTGTTTTTGTTTCGAAGGCTGAGGTATGCTCAGCCACTCCAGGGTCCGTCCAAGGGATCTCGCAACCCTTGGGCAAAAGTAAATTTTTCTTAATCAGAAATTAAATAGATTAATTAATCGCAGAATTAGTCACGGTTGACGTTAAGGTCAACATAATCACTAAACCTCAAAGGTTTTAGCTCGGCACGATTAATAATCTATTTTTCCTTTTTTTTTATATTTATTCTTTCTTTTTTTTATATTAAATATTTATTACAAACTTAGTGAATACCTAAAATTAGTTCATATGCGGTATAAAAATTAGTGGCAAAGTGCGCACGGTGGCAGAGGGCCAACTGATTCAGGCGTACTTAGTATATACTTAAAATTAGTTCATATACGGTATAAACATTAGTGGCAAAGTGCTCACGGTGGCAGAGGGCCAAACTGATTCAGGCGGTAGACGGCAGAAGGCCGACTGCAAAACAGGCCTTCACAACGTAGACCTACTTAGAGTACGGTGGGTTGCTAAACCCGAAAAGCCGAAGCTAAAGTTTGACCGGAGTCGAAAAGCCGGAGCTTGAATTTGACCGGAGTCGAAAAGCCGGAGCTTGAGTTTGACCGGAGTCGAAAAGCCGGAGCTTGAGCGTGACCGAAGTCGAAAAGCCGGAGCTTGAGGTTTGGTGGCTTGATTACCAAATTTGGTAATCAATTTTTAATTCCCTGACTTTATCACCACCCGAAAGTTGACTTACAATTAAAATATAAATTGAAATCAACTTGGATGTCAAGCGAACTCAACATCCCTATACCAACATTGTGCGCAGTACTTATTCAACGTTCACTGCTAACTGCATGTGAATCATAGCATTGTTAGCATGTCAACAATGCAACGTGGCTATAAATAGCCTGCCTGCTTACATTGCTGCTAATGCTGCTAAACGAGTTCTATGTGTATGTGTGCTGCACTGTGTTTGTTAGATTAAGCAGCCTTCACTGCGGTTAGTACTGAGATGGGGGACCACATTGGATCCTCCATCCGCATTATTATTATTTTTTTTTTTTTTTTTATTTTTTTTTTATATTCTACTCAACTTAATTTATCAATTCTTCTGTTTCTTTTTTTATTTATTCATTAGTATTTATTTTATTTTTTTTTTGTAATTTAAATTAAATGTTGCCGTCGGCTTTTAAAATTATTATTTTTATTTTAATATTTATTTGTAACGACTTTAGTCGTTACATTCTTCTCTTCCAAACGGGTGAAGAGAAAAATAAAAAGAAGAAAAAAATTTTTTTTTTTTTTTTTTTTTGTTTTTGTTTACATTAATCCAATTAAATTCAATTATAAGCAAGGTATGATAAATCTCATATCTAAAAATTATATAAAAAAAAAACAAAAGCTACAGGATCTACTTAAATTAATTAATAAATAAAATCCAATTGGCGGCGATTTGGAGAAAGTTTTGTTAGTCGTTATCACTTCCTTGACTTAACCATACCGTAGTCTTGCCCAACCGTCTTGCACCGTAATGTGGATCTTACCCCATGGCCTATAGTAGGTAAAAGTACGTCGGCCAGGGTTCTCTTGTGGCGGTATAGTGATCCTTTCAAACGGATCTGGTGCGGTGTCTTGCGGCTTCTGGTTGTTCTGCGATTTGGAGTGCTGATTGCGACTTTTGATGGACAAAGGCACCCTGCTCGCTGATGCGGTGGTACCTTGCGCGGAAGTACTGGGTTTTGGTCGACGCTCAACCTGCGCTGTTGCAAAGGTTATGAACAGAGCACGATGTCGGGAAACACGTTCTGGTACGGCTTCTGCCCAGTATCTAGCTCTAGGATCAGCCTTGGCTGGTGGCTTGTATGGCAATGGTGGCTGAATATTTTCTGGTGCTTGTGTGCCTGGTTTTGCTGCCTGGTTAGTGGTCACCTGCATCGCTGAGTTCCGGGGGTAATCTTGATGTTGGCAAGGTTCTTCAGTGGTGACCTTAATTTGGTGTTTGATTATTTTGCAGTTGTTGACATCTTTGTTTATTTTTTCTATTGTGATACGTTCTTGCAGCTCCTGTGACTGCACTTCAGGTGACGGTGTTACATCTAATATTGTATGTAACTGATTATAATTATTTTTATTTGTACTGATGGTGGGCTGTTGCTCGCGTCCAGCAATTATAAGCTTACATTCGAGCTTATTTAATAAATCCATGCCCAGGATAAATTCTTCTGTCAGTCCTGGCATGAAGTATACGCGATGGGAGATTTTCCTCCCATAGGCTGTGATAATGACGTCATAATATTTGTCTATCGCGACCTCTTCACCATTAGCTATTTGAATGAATTTTTCTTGGTCGGTTTTGCGAGCCTGTCTCTGTAGGCGGTCATGTAGGCTATAGCCTATGAATGACATAGTAGCCCCCGTGTCTATGAGAGCTTCTACAGGATGCATATTGCAGAGGAGGGGCACGTGATAGCGAGCTATATTCGGTATGGTTGTGACTGGAATATGTTGACAATTGCAGTCTCTTGTCAATATGTTATTTGTGCCGCAGTATGAACAGAATAACCGTGGTTGCTGGCGACATGTGCGTCGGGTATGCCCTGGCTGTCGGCATGCCCAGCAATGTGTTTCGCGCAGGTATGGTTGATACAGGATGCAATGATTGGCATGTACACGGCCAGAAGCTCGTGCTTCTTCCCCTCGGAGATGCTCATATTCATCAGCTAGTCTCATTAGGGAGTCTATATCTTCGAAATCATGCCGTCGAATATATAGCCGATATTCTGGTCGGAGTCCCTCATAGATGCGTTCAATTTGTGATTCTCTTTTCATTCGTGGGTGTTGCCGGATCATGGCCATTATTCCCATTATGAAATCTTTTGCCTTTTCTCGATAGCCTTGTCGACGCCGTATTATATCTTCTTCCAGTCGTTGTAGGTATCGGGGTGGCAGGAAGAATTTGTTGGCAGCCTCCTTGAAAGCATCCCACGAATAAATTTCATCACGCTTGTAACGCCACCAGTCCTTGGCTTTACCCTTGCACAGTTGATTCAATGGCAGCAGTAGACTATTGAATGGGACTTGGTAACATTCGGCCAGTTCTTCAATATTTTCTATGAAGTCGTGGAGGGGTCGGGTGGCATCAAAACTAAGTCCCCATTTCCTGACTGTGTTCATCACGTCCAAGTCGACTACCGGGTGAGCAGGGCTGGTGGTGGCTTCTTTACTGGTTGATTTGGGAAAAGCTGTGTGTTGTTTTTCATCCATATTAAGTGACTCTGTTGATTTACGTGTTCGTTGCGCTTTAGCCCAATCGCTCATGCGTTTACGTAACTCTGATATTGTTCCTTCAGTAGCCAATCCGCACGATTGAAGTTTGGATTCTAATTCTTCGTTATTTGAAGTGTAAATCCAGTTTAGAGTGTCGGTGTTTAATAGATTTCTTCCAGTGTCTTCTTTTTCAGGCAACTTTTGCTGTTGTCCCTGCTCGGGCGCCATTTGTAACGAGTGTTTTTGTTTCGAAGGCTGAGGTATGCTCAGCCACTCCAGGGTCCGTCCAAGGGATCTCGCAACCCTTGGGCAAAAGTAAATTTTTCTTAATCAGAAATTAAATAGATTAATTAATCGCAGAATTAGTCACGGTTGACGTTAAGGTCAACATAATCACTAAACCTCAAAGGTTTTAGCTCGGCACGATTAATAATCTATTTTTCCTTTTTTTTATATTTATTCTTTCTTTTTTTTTATATTAAATATTTATTACAAACTTAGTGAATACCTAAAATTAGTTCATATGCGGTATAAAAATTAGTGGCAAAGTGCGCACGGTGGCAGAGGGCCAACTGATTCAGGCGTACTTAGTATATACTTAAAATTAGTTCATATACGGTATAAACATTAGTGGCAAAGTGCTCACGGTGGCAGAGGGCCAAACTGATTCAGGCGGTAGACGGCAGAAGGCCGACTGCAAAACAGGCCTTCACAACGTAGACCTACTTAGAGTACGGTGGGTTGCTAAACCCGAAAAGCCGAAGCTAAAGTTTGACCGGAGTCGAAAAGCCGGAGCTTGAATTTGACCGGAGTCGAAAAGCCGGAGCTTGAGTTTGACCGGAGTCGAAAAGCCGGAGCTTGAGCGTGACCGAAGTCGAAAAGCCGGAGCTTGAGGTTTGGTGGCTTGATTACCAAATTTGGTAATCAATTTTTAATTCCCTGACTTTATCACCACCCGAAAGTTGACTTACAATTAAAATATAAATTGAAATCAACTTGGATGTCAAGCGAACTCAACATCCCTATACCAACATTGTGCGCAGTACTTATTCAACGTTCACTGCTAACTGCATGTGAATCATAGCATTGTTAGCATGTCAACAATGCAACGTGGCTATAAATAGCCTGCCTGCTTACATTGCTGCTAATGCTGCTAAACGAGTTCTATGTGTATGTGTGCTGCACTGTGTTTGTTAGATTAAGCAGCCTTCACTGCGGTTAGTACTGAGATGGGGGACCACATTGGATCCTCCATCCGCATTATTATTATTTTTTTTTTTATTTTTTTTTTTATATTCTACTCAACTTAATTTATCAATTCTTCTGTTTCTTTTTTTATTTATTCATTAGTATTTATTTTATTTTTTTTTTGTAATTTAAATTAAATGTTGCCGTCGGCTTTTAAAATTATTATTTTTATTTTAATATTTATTTGTAACGACTTTAGTCGTTACACTCCTGTGAGGTCTGACGACCGCCGGCAAAAAAACAAAGAGTTGATCGTTGTAGTGCTGCTGACGTTAGCAGCGACGGTTCGCGGAACCAACTATCCAAAAGACTCAAGTTATTTGGTTGCGATTTTCAGCTGCAAAGAACTGCGATTGCATAACTTTCGGTGGCTGAGGTGCTTAGTGTGCACCAAAACAACAACAATAACCAACACATTGGCTGCGGCAGATTGGTGATTTTGAGGTTAGGATTCTCGGAGTTCTCCACGTGAGTAGGCTGCGCTGGTCAATCACTTTCTGCCATTCTGGAAGTTGCTATGGCAGAGTTAAAACTACGCACATCCTCTATAACGACAATTCGACGCATTTTTGAACGCGTGCGTTTGATTCGGCCTGGAGCCCAAGATGTGTTCCAGTTGGAACAAGAGTTAAAGTCACTCACAGCACATTTCGAGCGATTTGTATCGAATCATCAGCGCCTGACATGTACAGCGACTCATGCGTTAGGCTCCAGAGGTTGATGGTGGAGGCCAGGTCCAAACGAGTAACTGAAGTACCGACACGAACGTTCGACCTCAAGCTGGACGCACTGGCTATTTAAACTTTTGATGGTACATTGCATACCTGGCTCTCATTTAAAGATGCTTTTGAAACGCTGGTAGATAACACGGACCTGCCAGAAGCCTATAAGCTAGGCAAGCTTCGTCAGGCAGTCCATGCCAATGCTGTGCCACTGATTGGTGGAGTCTACTCTGGTGGTAATGACAAGGTTTGGAAAGCCCTCAAAGATCGCTTTGACAATAAGAGGCAACTGGCGGAGATTCACGTTTCTCGATTTATCAATCTTCAGCCGGCATTGGAAGAAACATCAAAGTCATTGCTGCATATTGTTGACACGGTGCACGAGTCTTTGCGTGCTTTGCGCGTCATGGGCTTACCAGTCAACCAGTGGGATGCACTGTCGGTGCCGATTATACTGGTTTACAGCCAATATGTACTTTGAATGCCACTATCCCTTTCTCATGTAAAATCACTCGCTTATTCCGAAAAAAAAATTTTTTTTTTCTGTCACTCCGTTTTTGAGATATTGCCCACTGTAGGGTTTTCAACGAAAAAAAAAAGTTGGTTCCACTTAATTGCATATATCTCCAGAACCAACAACAGTAATCAAACAAATGATATATCAAATAAAAGCTAATAAAATTTCTTACAAACAGTGCAAACATTATTTTTTGGTCGAGCTGTTAGGTTTGGCGGAATAAATTCAAATTTCGGGGATTTTTTTTATTTTTCACAAAAATTTCCAAAAAAAGACGAAATAGTTGCAAATTTCGTTAAGAAATCAAAATATTTTGTTACTTTTGATATTTTTTACTAAAAGCCTGTATTTTTCAAAAAAAAAACAGCTATTGTTGAAGAAAATCTATTGAAAAATGAAAAAGTTGTGTTCAATGGAACGAAAGCACCCAAGTTATGTTATTTTTAAAAATTTTATTGTCATATAAATAAATTGGGTTATTGTACTATAATCTTTTATTTTTCAGTTTTATTGTTCATAGGAATCAAGTCAAGGGTTTTGCGAAAGAAAAGATAAGAACAAGCAGGCTACAATAAAAACAGGTAGGCTCACGACTGAAAGTGCAACCGTCGAAACCGTCACAGCAAGACACCTGATTTCGACACTTATGGCTATGAGAAAGAGAGCCTACCTGTTATTATACCATGTGAATACTTATTTTGTGTTTTTTTTACGGTTTCGGCGGTCGCGCTCTGAGTCGTGGACCTACCTTCCTTTGATTGTACCATATCTGCAGCACTTTCGAGATGTATAAAAGCAAAAACATTCATGCATTATACTAAAAAACGTCGCAAACAACCGGACGCACAATTTGTAACGAAAGAAAAAAATAAAAAAATAAAATGAGTAAAAGACTGCGAGAATTCCAGTGTAAAAACGACCCAGATATTTTCTGCTACGTGTGCGGTGAATTTACTTTCGAAAAGAAACCAGTCAATTTTACGAATTTACTGCAAATGTCATATCTTCATTATTTTGGTATTGCGGCTAAGAACATTGGTAAATCATGGAAGCCAAGTATTTTGTGTCAATCGTGCAAATTAATATTTTCTGAATGGAGGTCGGGTAAAATACGATACATGAAATTCGATGTTCCGATGATCTGGAGACAACCGTTTTGCCACCTAAACGATTGCTATTTTTATCTGGTCAAAGTGACTGGTGTTGGAAAACACAAACGAGTGATATACGCCACTGTCCCGAATGTTTCATTGCCAGTATCTCATTCTGACGATGTTCCATATCCTACTTGTCCCGATTCAACACGTGAAAACAATCGAAAATCCGTAGATTGAGTGGAGTCGGAAGGAACCACAGGTGGTAGTACTATTACAACTGAAAACACAACTCACCTTTTATCGCAATCGCAGTTGAATGATTGGATAAGAGATTTGGAACTGTCAAAGGAAAAATCGGAATTGCATGCTTCTCGTGAAAAACCGTTTGCTATACACTTTACTAAGAATGACAATATCTGCTATTGCGCAGACATTCCTGGCTTATTTAATACCTTCGGTCAGCCGTACAATCCAAAAGAGTGGCGTTTGTTTATTGATGGCAGCAAAGTGAGCTTGAAGGCGGTATTACTTCATATAGGAAACAAAAAGCCATCGATTCCGATAGCACATGCAGTCAACACAAAGGAAACGTACGAAACAATGGCGAAGCTATTGAGATGTATTAAATATGAACAACACGACTGGAAAATATGTTCTGATATCAAAGTCGTTGGTATGCTTTGTGGTTGACAGAGTGGTTACACAAAGTACTGCTGTTTTCTCTGCAAGTGGGATAGTCGAGCACGTGAACACCACTACTACAAAAAGGACTGGCCAGAAAGAATTGAGTCGAAAGTTGGAGAGAGCAACGTCAAAAACGTTCCAATCGTCAAAAAGGAAAACATAATTCTCCCACCGCTGCACATCAAACTTGGACTTATGAAAAACTTTGTCAAGGTGTTAGACAAAGAAAGCGAAGCATTTACATATTTGAAAACGATTTTTCCAAATCTTTCTGATGCCAAGGTAAAAGAAGGTGTCTTCGTTGGACCGCAAATAAAAAAGGTGTTAAACGATCTTCAATTCGCAGAACTATTGTCACCAGTTGAGGCAGCGGCGTGGGATTCTTTTAGGACGTCTGTTTCTAGCTTCCTCGGGAACAATAAAAGTGAATCTTACGAGAAAATAGTCAACGAGTTGCTCAAGAACTATAAAAAAATGGGCGTAAATATGTCTCTGAAAAGTCACTTTCTGCACTCCCATTTGAATTTTTTTCCGAAGAATCTCGGTGACGAGAGCGACGAACATGGGGAAAGATTCCACCAATAGATGAAAGCAATTGAGAATCGGTACCAAGGATTTTGGGACGAAGGAATGATGGGCGACTATTGTTGGTTTCTCATCAAAGAAACCGATCCCGAATTAAATAAACGACAAAACAAGAATTCTAATCATTTTGAATTTCTGAATGATAAATAAAAATTATTTACAATGTAAATAACAATATAAATGATTTAAGGGAACAATAAAAATTATTAATAATAATTATATACAATTTAAATAATGTAAAAATAATGTAAATTATTAAAAGCACAATAAAAATTAAGAATATATGATTTTATTACAACAACCTTTAGTTCTCATTTTTTTTATGAAAATAAAATAAGTCCAAATGCATAAATTGATAATCACACAATTTGGGTGATTTCGTTCCATTGAACACAACTTTTTCATTTCTCAATAGATTTTCTTCAACAATAGCTTATTTTTTTTTGGAAAAATAAAGGCTTTTAGCAAAAAATATCAAAAGTAATAAAATATTTTGATTTCTTAACGAAATTTGCAACTATTTTGTCTTTTTTTGGAAATTTTTGTGAAAAATAAAAAAAATCCCCGAAATTTGAATTTATTCCGCCAAAACTAACAGCTCGACCAAAAAATGATGAATGCATTGTTTGTAAGAAATTTTATTAGCTTTTATTTGATATATCATTTGTTTGATTACTGTAATAAACAAATAAATTGATAA
The DNA here is from genome assembly GCA_958299015.1 of Tetanocera ferruginea. Lineage (NCBI taxonomy): Eukaryota > Metazoa > Arthropoda > Insecta > Diptera > Sciomyzidae > Tetanocera > Tetanocera ferruginea. The sequence goes on along the minus strand of OY282641.1, from coordinate 86,656,630 downwards.
TCACACAATTTGGGTGATTTCGTTCCATTGAACACAACTTTTTCATTTCTCAATAGATTTTCTTCAACAATAGCTTATTTTTTTTTGGAAAAATAAAGGCTTTTAGCAAAAAATATCAAAAGTAATAAAATATTTTGATTTCTTAACGAAATTTGCAACTATTTTGTCTTTTTTTGGAAATTTTTGTGAAAAATAAAAAAAATCCCCGAAATTTGAATTTATTCCGCCAAAACTAACAGCTCGACCAAAAAATGATGAATGCATTGTTTGTAAGAAATTTTATAAGCTTTTATTTGATATATCATTTGTTTGATTACTGTTGTTGGTTCTGGAGATATAGGCAGTTAAGTGGAACCAACTTTTTTTTTTCGTTGAAAACCCTACAGTGGGCAATATCTCGAAAACGGAGTGACAAAAAAAAAAAATTTTTTTTTTCGGAATAAGCGAGTGATTTTACATGAGAAAAGGATAGTGGCATTCAAAGTACAAACAACTTTTCGTTATTTGTAAACCAGTGTTATAGTATCGAACCTCCCTACTGCTACTCAACGCGAGTGGTCTTTGAGTAGCGCGCCTTGCGAGATTCCGAGCTTGGAAGATTCACTTAAGTTCATGGAGAGACGTGCACACAGCCTCAATGCAGATCTCAACACCTGGTCAAATCCATTGGAAACAGCCTCAGCAAGGCACCTGACTCGCACTCGGCATTTTTCCCGTGCTCTGAAATTAAATGTGGCTACCATAGATGAGAACAGGTGCGCTCATTGTCAAGGGATGCATCGTATTACTAGGTGCCCTATTCTGATGGCTGTTGCTGCAGTGTAGCGATTTGAAGCACTCAAGAACTCCAAGCTCTGTTATAATTGTTTAATGGTCACCTGCCTAGCCAAGGGACAGCACATTGTCTTGTTGGCCACGGCGTATGTCTACAGATCTGGTGACTCATTCCTTCAGCAGCGCTAAGCTCGTGTTCTCTGCGATCCTGGATCGCAGGTAAGTTTTGTTACTGATCGTTTGGCTAATCATTTACGTTTGCGCAGAGACAAATTTGAGGTAAATATGGAGGGAATCGAAGCCCTTGTCCATACCCGCACAAAAGGCAGCGTCACGCTCAAACTCAAATCCATTCATTCTGATTTTTCATTGGCATTCAACGCCCTCGTTATTCCGTCAATTACCACAGACATTCCAACGGTGCAAATTGACATAATGCACTGGCAGCATTTGGTAGACCTTCAGTTGGCTGATTCGCAGTATGGAACACCAGGCAGCTTCGACATACTCATCGGTGCTGAAGTGTGGAGCCTTATCGTCGAAGGGGAAGTTATCAGAGGAAGATCTAACGAGCCTCTCGCACAACGCACACGATTAGGCTGGGTGGTTTTCGGCCCAGCGGCAGCAACAAACGCTTCATTGTTATCGCATATTTCACTCAGCACTTAACTAGGTGAAGATAAGAAAAGTCTGGATGATCTTTTGCGCAGCTTTTGGAAGCTTAAAGAAGTGTCGTGTTCCGAATCAAATGAAGATGATAGGAGTGCACAGATATTTTTGGCAACTCATTACCGAACAGCAGAGGGTCGCTATGTCGAGCACATACCGTTTCGTAGTGATTCCTTGAAATTGGGTGACTCATATTCAAATGCATTCCGACAATTTCAATTTCTGGAACGGCGGCTGGCAGCAGACCCTGAATTGCGAGGAAAATATGTGACTTTTATGCGTGAATTTGTTGACCTTGGGCATATGGGGCGAGTCTACCAGCCGGGTGATCCTTCGGAATCCTATTATATTCCACACCATCCCGTCACCAGCAAGTTCCGTGTTGTATTCAACGCTTCAGACGATACACAAGCAAAGACAGCGCGAGACGCCATCTTGACGTCATTCTTCGTTGACGATTTTCTTACCAGCTGCGATACGGCAACTGAAGCTATTAACGTCGCTTCCAATGTTGACACCATTCTATCAGCTGGCCATTTTAAGCTACGCAAATGGAATTCCAATAATATTGAGGTAATATTGCAAATAACTGATGGGATTTTTCCTCTTGCAGATTCTGTCAGTGAATTATCGAGAGCTTCTGTGCTTGGTCTGCGATGGGATTCAATAGGTGACGAGCTGTATTTCAACTAAGAGCTCGGGCAGACAACTAATCCACCTACAACGAGGCGGGTTATAAGTGAGGTGGCGCAGCTGTTTGACCCCACTGGTTTATTGGCCCCAGTGGTGATTGCCGGAAAAATCTTTTAACAAATGCTTTGGTCTGCTGGCTTAACTTGGGACGTACCACTGCCGAGTGATCTACAAGATATATGGTCCAACCTTCGCAGCGGGCTCTCCGCGATCAACACCATCCGAGTCCCACGATGGTTAGGTATGGTGAGTGGCAAGGTCACAGAGTTGCACGGCTTTTGCGATGCCAGCCAACACGCATACGTAGCTGTGATTTACACGAAGACCACAGATGAGTATGGCCATGCACACATCTCTTTACTCACCGCGCGTACGAAGGTGGCTCCGTACATTTCGCCAAATTTCGTACATTTCGAATCGAGTTCGCCAAATTCAGGAGTTAACATCACCGGATCGCTGGAATCATATCCGGTCTGCCCAGAACCCTGCCGATTGTGACAGCCGTGGCATGAGTGCGGCCGAGCTGTTAGAACATAGATTATGGTGGTCCGGGCCAGAATGCATCGCTCATGTTCCTTTACCCTTAGCAGAAATCAAACTTAGCAAAGACGATTTGAATGTATTGCAAGTTGAAGGAAAGGTGTCGTTCTTAACAGCCCTTGCTTCCGTGGCTTCATCGCTTACAACACGTAGTCCAAATGGTGAAATCATCGCACTCACTGACCGTTTTAGTTCATTACAGCGTCTGTTACGTACCGTGGCATACGTTTTACGCTGGACCTCAATAGAAAAATATTGTCATCTTCCTGTCAGCGCTGCTGAATTGGACAAAGCCATGCAGACTCTCATCCGCATTGAACAGAGCAGCGTTTTCGCAATGGAGCTGGTTTACATTCGAAATGGTACCAGCTTACGAAACTCAAGTAAGTTACTTTCCCTTAACCCATATATTGATGAGAATAGCATCTGTCGAGTTGGAGGTCGTATCAGCAAAGCCGAAGTGGCCCATGATCAGAGATGCCCTATCATACTTCCCAAATCTGGCGTTTTGGTGCAATTGATAATTTGTCAAGCCCACGAAAGCACCCTACGTGGTGGCACCCAGCTCATGCTGCACGTTACACGCAGTCGGTATTGGATTTTGAATGGAAGGCAAGCTGTTAAAAGTTGTTTACACAATTGCGTCGTCTGCCGCCGCCATCGTGGAACAACGTTAAGACAGACATCTGCTGTCTGTCCCAGGCAGAGGGTCAATGCGTCGCGACCGTTCCTTGCGTCAGGCGTTGACTACTTTGGACACTTTACACTGCGCATAGGTGCAAAGCAATCACGCACAACCGTCAAAACATATCTAGCTATTTTCGTATGTATGGCAACGCAGGCCGTACATATTGAGGTGGTAGATGACCTGTCATCGCAAGCTTTTTTAGATACATTTACACGCTTTATTAGCCACCGCGGTTTATGCAAAGATTTATACAGCGACAACGGCACTGCGTTTGTTGGTGCGAACCGCTTGATGCAAGAGGATTTGGCTAGCTGGCACAACGAAAATAAACAGCAATCTTTTGGCGAGCATGGGTACACATTGGCACTTCGTCCCCCCTAGTGCTCCACAGGGAGGCTGCTGTCAAATCGGCAAAACATCATTAAGTCCGGATCATCGGTAGGCAAACTATGTGGCATAATCAAATGCAGACTTTGGCAGCACGAATCGAAGCATGCCTTAACTCTCGTCCGCTCACTCCACTGTATGACGATCCAGAAGAAAAGTTTGCATTGTCTCCAGGACACTTTCTGATCGGAACTCCACTCCTCGCAGTGCCTGAGCCTAGTGTCACCGAGGTACCAGCAAATCGCCTCAAGCAATGGCAGTGGATACGCCAGATTCATCAGCAGTTTTGGCAGAGATGGAGTGACGAGTATTTATCAACCTACAACGAAGAAATAAATGGCAAAAGCGTGTGGTTAACATCGACGTCGGTGACATTGTTCTCGTAAGACACGAGAATTTCAGTGATGGATGTATACGCATCGCAACCCGGGCAGTACAGAAGCTTTGTCGCCTCTTGGACTTTAATCATTTCGAATCAGATGACTCGACCGGGTAGGATGTTAACGAATAATTATGCCTGTTGCATACCCTGTGGCAACGCTTTAAGTCTCACTATTTTGACAGCTTTCACAGCTGTCTTAATCATATACATACTTTTTTACTTTTGGCATATAAATTAAGCAGCGTGCTTTTGTTTTACGTTTCGCTCAGCCTCGCAGTGAGATTCATTATAAACTTCAAATATAATTATAGATAAAACTTGAATTAAATTAACTTTAAAACATAAACCTTTAACATGCTTTGTTTTTACTTTGATCTCATATACAAAGTTAATACAAGAAATATTTTAACACTTACAGTAATAACAAGAGAAAAAATTTAATGTATTGGCACAACTAATGGCCGGTAGGCCATCGGCTCCTGCGGCTTTGTTGTTTTTAAGCCGAGCTATAGCTGTTAAGACCTCGTTATAGTCGGGCAGCGGAACTTCAACGCTGTCATCCATAATTGGGGTTTCCGGGATATAATCTCTACTGGCGGGATTGTTGTCAGCGTCGCCATTTAAAAGTCTAGAGACCAAAAAGTCTAACCCAAACGACCCAAATAGTTTTTATTTAATTCATCAAAATATTAGAAGTTTGAGAAAAAATTTCGATAATTTCATATTGCATCTTGAGTCATTTATTCACAAGCCTGCCTTCATATTTTTAACTGAAATTTGGATCTTTGATTACGAAACGTCCTTATTCAATATTCCTGGATATAAAACTTATGCTAACTGTAATAACGATTATGGAGCTGGGGAAGTGGCTGTTTTTGTAAAAGAGGAATACAAATGTGATATTTCTTTTTTCAATCTTAAAAGCTCTGATGTGGCAAAAATTTGCTGATCAATTGATAACCAAAAGTGTGAATTCTTCTGTATATACAGGTTTCACGATAGTTCGAATCATGATGATTTTTTGAGTGATTTGGATGAGCTTTTGTCAAATGTTAAGTCAGAAAATGTTATACTGCTGGGTGATATTAATATAAACATTTTGAAAAATTCATCACTGGTTGATAAATATTTATTTCTGCTCTGTGCTTATGGGCTTGAATCGTGCATTAATGAACCCACACGTACAACAGATAACTCTTCTACTTGCATTGACCACATTTTTGTGCACATAAAGCAATCAAGTAATATATCTCTAAGCAGCTGTGTATCAGATTTTAATTTTTCGGATCATTCTATGACATGTTTATGTTTTGAAAATATTGTTCTACCAGAAAAACCACATACGCAGCTTGAAATTTCACTGGATAAAACTGATTTTGTTTTATTAAATAATAAACTTGTTCTTGAAACATGGAATACTGTGTACTGTGAGGCAAATCCATCACAGGCCTTTAATAAGTTTCTAGATATATTAGTTGGTTATGTTAATTCGTGTACTACTAAAGTAAGCAAGCGCAATTCTAAGTTTAAAAAACTCAAACCTTGGATGTCTTTTAATATATTGGAAAAGATAAAAAGTAAAAATAAACTTTTCAAAAAATGTTCCAAACAACCTAATAACATGAGAATTAAATATTGTTACAAAGTCATTTGCAAGGAAATTGCTACGGAAGTGTTAACGTGTAAAACAAACTTTTATGTTAATGAATTTAATAAAATCAAAGGAAACATTAAAAAAGAATGGCAATTGGTAAATAATATTTTAAACAAGTCCACAAACAATAGCAAAACTAGTTTCGTAAATGTTGATGGTACGTTTTTAAATAAGGCTATCCACAAAGCCAATGCTTTCAATGATTTTTTTGCTAGAATAGGTAGAGATGTGGTTTCTAATGATGGAGAAATTAACAATTTTGCTTGTAGGTGTTTATATAATGAATCGTTATATACGAATAGCTTTTATTTTGAACCAATTTCGTCTTTTGAGTTATACAAAATTGTTATGTCTCTGAAAAACTCTAAATCATGTTCTGATGAGTGTTTTTCGAATGTTTTTATTAAAAAAATTGTATTTAATATTGTTGATGTCCTTTGTTATATCTTTAACAAAAGTATTAAACTTGGAATATTCCCAGATATGCTTAAAAATGCAGTAGTTATTCCTTTATTTAAAAAAGGTGATGAAACTATGCTGAATAACTACAGACCAATCTCATTGTTGCCAGTTTTTTCAAAAGTTTTTGAAAAACCTGTGAAATCGAGAATGCTCCAATTTTTAAGTAAAACTAAGTTTTTTAACAATTGTCAGTATGGTTTCAGAGAGGGTTTATCTACTGAAGACGCACTTTTAGAATTTTGCTCAAATATTTATAGTGGTTTAAATAATAAAATGGTCTGTGCAGCTCTCTTTGTGGATATTACAAAAGCCTTCGATACTATCGACCATGTAATATTACTGAACAAAATTTGGAGCTGTGGTTTCAGAGGTTCAATATACAGTTGGTTTCAATCATATTTATCTAATAGAAAGCAAAGAGTAAAGATAGATGGGGAGTTTAGTAGATTTGTAAATATAAACATAGGTGTTCCCCAGGGCTCTGGCCTGGGGCCTATTCTATTCCTTGTTTATATAAACTCAATTTTTGATCAGCCTTTTTTAAGTAGAACGATAGCTTTTGCAGACGATATGGCATGTACTTTCACCAATCATTCTTCCTTTAGCGTTCATTGTGCTATAAATCACGACTTGGAGCTTTTAAGGCATTGGTTCTCATCACATAAATTAGTCTTGAGTGATAAAACCAAAATTATGTACTTCAGTGTATCAGGAATTGATTTAGATTTAGTTTATTTTACATTTCATAGTGCAGGTTGTAAAAAATATTTAATTAGCAATGGAATATGTAATTATTCGTGTCACGCAAAGCCATTTAACCATTCTACTAATTGCTCTTCTAAATGTTTTTCTATTGACTGCGTTAAATCATTTAAATATCTCGGACTGTTACTTGATTGGAAAATGAACTGGTTGGATCATACAGCTGCACTCAAAAGGTACCTTATGGGTGCTACAAGGCATATTTATCTTCTTAGATCGTACTGCTATTCAAAATTACTGACTTGTATTTACCATGGCATTTTTCACTCAAAACTTCAGTATGGCTTAGTTTGTTGGAGTGGAACACATGCGAATAAGATAAATCCTTTACTTATCGCTCAAAAACATGTAATTCGAATTATCTGTAACAAAAATCGCTTTGAAAGTAGCTTTCCATTATTCAAGAATTTAAATATTTTACCCCATAAACATTTCTATTACTTCAGAGTATTAAAAATATTTTTTAATAGATCTGGTTACTTACACTGTGTGTAATTTTTTAAGTCACGGCAAATTAACCATATACGGACACCACTACGTGATAAAAGACTAAAAAAAAGACCCGTGTCTCCCAATTTTCCCCAAAGTCATGCACTTTTTGTTTTATGGGCCACGCCTACCTCCCATACAACACAAATAATGTAAACTCTATAAAGAGGCTAATATCAAAGTTACAAAACTGAAACTCGGTATTTGTGTGTTCTATGTCAAAACTTAAGTGTGTTAGAAAAATGGGCGTTATCCACCCACTTACACACCCACCTCCCATACAACCCCAAAATTGAAAACTCTATAAAGAGACGAATATTAAAGTTACAAAACTGAAACTCGGTATTGTGTGTTCTATGTCAAAACTTAGGTGTGTTAGAAAAATGGGTGTTATCCACCCACTAACACTCCCACCTCCCATACAACCCCAAAATTGAAAACTCTATAAAGAGACTAATATTAAAGTTACAAAACTGAAACTCGGTATTTGTGTGTTCTATGTCAAAACTTAGGTGTGTTAGAAAAATGGGCGTCATCCACCCACTAACACGCCCACCTCCTACACAACCCCAAAATTTAATATTTTATAAAAAGGCTTATATTTATGCTTCAGAAAAACAATTTGATATGTTTGTATTTTAGACACATAAAACTAACAAAATTTTCTAAAATCTCATACAAAAAGCTCTCTAATTTAAGATTATTTAACCCTTAAGAATCAGTCGTGGGGGTATTTTAACTTCGGCCAAGTCGAAGATATACCTTACTAGTTATACCCTAAACCTGAAAGGTCAGGGTATATTAACTTTGTGCAAACGTTTGTAACGCATAGAACGAAGCGAGTCCGGTAAAGAAAAGTATATATATTCTTGATCAGCGTCACCACGTGAGTCGATCTATCCATGTCCGTCCGTCCGTCCGTCCGTCCGTCCGTCCGTCCGTCCGTCCGTCTGTCCGTCTGTGTGTTGTCCGTATACACAGGATAAGAAGAAGGAGTTGAGATAATTCAATGAAACTTGGTACACATGGTCACATTGACCCAAGGATCTGCACTATTGAATATTTTTGGAATCCGCCCACGGACACGCCTACCTCCCATACAATGCAAAAATGTAAAACTCCATAACTCAGCTCGTAAATAGCCTACAACAATAAAATTTGATATGTATGTGTTTTATACCAACACAAAGATGTCTTCGAAAAATGGACGTCATCCGCTCAAGGACACGCCCACCTCCCATACAACCCAAAAACTGAAAACGCAATAAATAAGCCTGTGTTTTACCTAAAGAGCTAAAATTTAGCACATATGTTTTTTATAACAAGACAAACACGGTTTTGAAAAATGGACGTCATCCACCCACGGACACGCCTACTTCCCATATAACGAGAAAATTGAAAACTGCATAACTCAGCTCATAAATAGCCTACAACAATAAAATTTGATGTGTATGTGTTTTATAAAAACACAAAGATGTCTTCGAAAAATGGACGTCATCCGGTCACGGATACGCCTACCTCCCATACAACCCAAAAAGTTTAAAACTCAATAAATAAGGTTATGATTGTTATAGAGAAATTAAATTTGGTATGTACGTATTTTATACCAAAACTAAGATGTGTTAAAAAATTGGAAGTAATCCGTCCATGAACACGCCCAAATCCCATAGCGAAATCACAATAAAGGCACTAACTGTGAGCTACAGGAATAAATCTTGGTATGTGTAAATTTTTCATCAACATTTAAATGCATATAAATTATAGGCTTCATCCGCCCACGGACACTTCCATTTACAATAAAAAATTTTTTGTTTTTGAAAAGTGGGTTTAGGGTATTTCATAGTCGGCCTTGACCGACTTTAGACTTACTTTACTTGTTTTTTAATATTTTTGTAATAGATGCATAGTAACTCAATGTTGAAGTAAATAAAAAACAAATGAAATTAAAAAACGGTGTTAAGAATCATCTCTAGGAAGTTTATATGTTTTAGAAATTTGTTTATTGAGATCTTAGGTACATTTTTGTAGTTGATTGTTTCCTTGAATTTTGAACGGTTTGCTACCTATGGACCTGAACTTTTTGTATGAGAGCTTTTTGTATGAGATTTTAGAAAATTTTGTTAGTTTTATGTGTCTAAAATACAAACATATCAAATTGTTTTTCTGAAGCATAAATATAAGCCTTTTTATAAAATATTAAATTTTGGGGTTGTATAGGAGGTGGGCGTGTTAGTGGGTGGATGACGCCCATTTTTCTAACACACCTAAGTTTTGACATAAAACACACAAATACCGAGTTTCAGTTTTGTAACTTTAATATTAGTCTCTTTATAGAGTTTTCAATTTTGGGGTTGTATGGGAGGTTGGAGTGTTAGTGAGTGGATAACACTCATTTTTCTAACACACCTAAGTTTTGACATAGAACACACAAATACCGAGTTTCAGTTTTGTAACTTTAATATTAGTCTCTTTATAGAGTTTTCAATTTTGGGGTTGTATGGGAGGTGGGAGTGTTAGTGGGTGGAAAACACCCATTTTTCTAACACACCTAAGTTTTGACATAGAACACACAAATACCGAGTTTCAGTTTTGTAACTTTAATATTAGTCTCTTTATAGAGTTTTCAATTTTGGGGTTGTATGGGAGGTGGGCGTGTAAGTGGGTGGATAACGCCCATTTTTCTAACACACTTAAGTTTTGACATAGAACACACAAATACCGAGTTTCAGTTTTGTAACTTTGATATTAGCCTCTTTATAGAGTTTTCATTATTTGTGTTGTATGGGAGGTAGGCGTGGCCCATAAAACAAAAAGTGCATGACTTTGGGGAAAATTGGGAGACACGGGTCTTTTTTTTTAGTCTTTTATCACGTAGTGGTGTCCGTATATGGTTATTTTTTTTGGTGTTGCACTGTGTTATTAAATAGGAGCAATTCTAGTCACAACTTGAGAACAAATAATCAACATTTCGTAAAAATTCCGCCTCACAACTTAAATCATTTTTTTTCCTTCTATACATGTACGGCTCCCAGGCTCTTTAATTGTTTACCATATAATGTTCGTTGTTTGCGAAACAAAAATGTGTTTTTCAATGAAGTAAAGTCATGGTTTTTCAATAAAGACTTAGTTGTAATTAACACCATTATCACTATTTCGTTTTAGTTTTATTTGCTTTATTATTAAATTAATCCAGGTTGTCTTCATTGTTTCTTATTTTCTTATATTTTCATTAAATCAACTTCTTTATCTTAAAATTTATTTGTAAGACCTCATTACCATTCTAAACTTATATCTAGATATTTTTACATATTATTAGATATATATCTATGTTTTTATTTTTGTACGACCCCACTACCATACATTAATTTTAAAAAAATAGTTATCTTAATTGTTAACTGCATTCGTCTCTTGTTCAATTTTGAACAACAGAATGTAGTATTTATTAATCAATTATGAATTATTTTATGAAGTGTATTTTAAATAAAATTGTAAATTTCTGTAAATCTATTGATTAATCAATAAAGTATTATTATTATTATTATTATTATTATTATTATTATTATAAAGAAGTGCTCCCTCCATAACATCAGTGTACTCTGGATATCTGTCACTAGATTCCCATTCTCGTCCTTGCAGGAAGAGGCTCCGGTCTTAAAACCATCGGCCAGGCGTCTTATTTTGTCGAAAAATTTTCGAGTTTCATTCCTGTCGCCATGCATCTCAATTTTCTCGCACTCACGCATTTCCGCCTCTCGTTTTTTTCGCCTGAAAATGCGTCTCTCTTCCCTCCTCTTCTCTCGGTACCACTCCTTAACAGCACGCGTTACAACCGACTGCAGGGTGTCTTTGTAGGCGGCGTCCTTCTCTGCAGTGGCGTCGCAACACTCCTGGTCGTGCCACTGGTTTCGGCGAGGGCGGTGGTAGCCTATCACCTCTTCGGCAGCCGTACACATAGAGTGGGATATGTGCGTCCACTGTCCGCATATATCGTCGATCGGAGGAGTGCTTTCTTGAAGCAGGAGTGAGAGTCGAGTAGCGAAGGCTACGGCCGTCCGTTTTGACTGCAGCTTGTCGACGTCTAGCTTTCTTTGTGTAGGATTGCGAGCATTCTTAGCTGCGCACAGGCGTGTGCGGATCTTGGCTGCGACAAGATAATGATCCGAGTCTATGTTAGCACCACGGATCGTGCGTACGTCTAGTACACTGGAAGAGTGCCTTCCGTCAACCAAAACGTGATCAATTTGGTTGCATGTTTTTTGATCAGGGGACAACCAGGTGGCCTTATGAATATTGAGATGCTTGAATCTAGTGCTACTTACGACCATGTTTCGTGCTGCGGCGATCGCCCCCTTATCTCCCAATCAGAATCAGAAATTATTGTGCATAATTTTATATAGTTGAAGATGATTTTCCAATCGTAACAGATGTAATCATAGGGCGAGATATTTTAGAAAAATATTTGTCAAAAATAGATTTTGAAACATATACAGTTAGTTTTAGTATAAATGAAAAAAAATAATCATACCAATGCATTTAAAAGATAAATATGATACAAATATTTTAATACCAGCTCAGTCTGAGTCAATAGTACCCATAAACATTAAAGTTATGGATGATAGCATAGTATTGAATGATGAAATAGCAAAAGGAGTATTTTTAGGAAATAGCATAATACCCGCGAAAGCCGTGGCATAGTATTGAATACAACAGAGGAAGATGTTATATTGTGCAATCGAATTTTTTACTTTAGATTTATTCAGATTATAAAATTTTTGCAACTTGCGTTTACTACGTATCAAAGAGAAGAGACCGGAACACAGTCATCTTGTTCTTGTCTTCAATCATGTCGTGCTTGTGTTGGCAACAATATGCTTGAAGCCTAAGGTTGGCAACAATATGTCTTCAAAAAATTCGTGAAGTTTTTGGCTCTTCCCTTTTTGACTCTCTTTCAACTTTCTATTTCTAACTCTGTTTTTCCAAAGTTATGGAAGAACTCGTACATAATACCTTTACATAAAAAAGGACCTAAAAATGATATTTCTAATTACAGACCTATAGCAAAACTGTCATGTGCTCCTAAAATTTTTGAAAGTATTATCTACGACATTCTCTTCTTCCATTGCAAATCTATCTTTCCCCCTAGTCAACATGGCTTCCTCAAAGGTAGATCGACTACCACCAACCTCACAGAATTTGTTTCAAACACTTTATGCTCGTTGGAAAATGGTTACGAAGTTAATGCAGTTTCCACCGACTTTAGTAAAGCGTTTGACAAAATCTCACACTCTATCATCTTTCTTAAGCTCAAAACCTTTGGTTTTCCACATCATTATCGCAGTTATAATGTCATCTTTAGATTTTCCAATTCAAAATCTTTCACAGCTACGTCTGGTGTCCCACAAGGCAGTCACCTTGGTCCTTTGCTATTCGTCTTAACTATTGCTGATGTTGATGGTATCATCAATGATTCTAATCTTTCTGTGTATGCTGATGATATGAAAATCTATCGGCGCATACAAACCAACGCCGATTCTCGCAATCTTCAAAACGATCTGGTCAGCTTTTCCACTTGGTGTCAAAAAAATCTTCTGGAGCTCAACGTCAGCAAATGTCAAGCTATAACATATTCTCGTAAGCGACTCCAACTTCCTCTGCGAACGTATTACATTCTCGGCAAGCCAGTTCCTTCTGTAAACTCTTTACGCGACTTAGGTGTTATTTGTGACAAGGAATTTAACTTTAGGCCTCATATTGATAATATCATTAGTAGAGCCAACTCTGCACTTGGTTTCGTGAAACACTGGTCCAGAGAGTTCTCCAATCCTTACGTCACTAGATCTCTCTATCTTTCCTTTGTTAGATCCATCCTCGAATATGCCAGCCAGGTTTGGTCTCCCATCTACAACACCCATTCAATGCGAATCGAAGCCGTTCAACGACGATTCATTCGTTTCGCTCTTCGTGGTCTTCCTGGTTCTGACAGTTTCAACCTACCACCTTATGCCAACCGTCTTAAGTTGATTTACATGCAAACACTTGCAAAGCGAAGGGAAGTTGTCGATGTTCTCTTCATTCATAAACTTGTATGCGGAACCATTAACTGTCCAGAATTACTCCAATTTATATCTTTTGATACCAACCCACGCAACCTTAGATCTATATCTCTCTTCCACCTTAACTTTCACCGCACCGACTATGGATGCAGTGAACCCATAACCAGAATGCTTCGGGTAACCAATAGTTTGATCAACGAATTCGATTTTCATCTGAGCAGACCACTACTCCGAAATATCCTCCTTAACTCTCCAACACCACTTCATCCGCCTCTCTAATGTACTCTTCCAGTACAATTGTAAATTAAGATACTCCCTGTTAATTATAAATTTTAGTTTTTAAGTTTTTGTTTTAAGTATTTAAACTGCTTGTATTAAGCTTATCCAAATAAATAAATAAATAAAATATGCTTGACAAGGGCTGTGTTCTGGCGAATTGACAATGAAATTTATGTTCTAATAGTAATAAGTTTACATCTCGACCATCCTGACAGTTTGATCGAATCGATCAATATATACATACAATATAAGTTACATAATAGATATATTATCATGATAAGAGGTCAGTGTTGCCTTCCTCACAACTCATCAATTTCTTTCTGTTTGTTGTATAATTGTTTCTGGGAAGAAGCCACATCCGCAAGTACTTTGCCTCAACTACTCCATCGTAAGAAATTTGTGTAATTTGCAACTTCCAATATCTCTGAGCTCAAACCTGTCATTCGGAAGTACCTTACTTATCGCATAGGACCCTTAAATCGAGGCATAAATTTTTTGTTTTTTCCTGCAGTAGTATCAAAGTTCCTCATCACTCGATAGACTTTTGCTGGGACGCTATGCTTTTTACTGTATTGGAGATTGTAGTTTTGGACTCTTTCTACGCCCACCGATGCCTCCTTCTCCAAATTGCGCTCCGTTAAATCAAGTCGTTCACCTAAATATTCACTTAGCTCGTCTATAATCCTCCATCTTTGCTCTACACCAAACAACAACATACTGGGTGACTTCTTTGTGGAAGAATGGACAGTATTATTGATTGCATAGGGGAGAGTCGTCCCCGTTGTCTCAAGTACTAGTTTTTTTTTTTTTTTTAGACTGAACCAACCCTCAGGGGATACCCCCTATAAATGCGAAAGCATCACCCTAAACTCGGAAGAAGGGTGATAGTTTAGTGGGAGGGTGGGAAAGTAGAGTTGTGTCGGTGAAGATTTGTTTTAAATTTGCACAGCTCGTAATTGCCAGGGAAAACGCTCGCAGGAAGATTATTCCACAATTTTACTGAGCGACTGAAGAACGAATTGTCTCGGTAATGCGATGTTCTATTGGGCATCGAAGCAATGGTATAAGGATGGGCTTGAAGAGCTGCCCGAGTGGACCAAGAAAACACACGAGCTGGTGGCGTCAGGTCATGAATTTCCCTTGAACACTTTCCATGGTAGTGCCTATACAGAAGGCTCAGGCAACCAACATTGCGTCGATGTCCAAGAGAGTTTAGAGAGGAAGAAATAGTTTCATCCCCTATCAGATATATCGCATGACGTTGAATTCGGTCCAGGAGTTCCAAATAAGATCTCGAAGCCCCTGCCCAAATGTGCGAATTGTACTCCATTTTCGGCCTAATATGTGAGGTGTAGTTCATGCGAAGATCAGTTGGAGTGAAGTATTTCTTGCTCCGTTTTAAAAACCAAGGCACTTGGCCGCTTCTTTCGACACATCGAATATATGATCATTCCAACAAAGATCGGATTGGATCGATATGCCCAGAACGTCAAGAGCTGCTGACTTCACAAGATCCACACCGTTCATATTAAGGGGAGCTAAGGGGCAATCCATTCGCTTGTGACTTAACAGGCTACACTGGGTCTTACTTGCATTAAACTCTACTTTATTGGCAAGACCCCACTCGGAGATTTTTTTTAGTCATGAAACAGTGTCTCATTCATAATTTGCCTCTTTCTCTCAATCTCCAAAGAGCTCGGGCGTGTTTTGAACGAATAAGAATGACATATGCTGCTGTCGTCTGCAAACGAGTGGATTGGGTTATGAGTCAACGACAGAAGGTCGTTGATAAAAACCAAAAACAAAGAAGGTGATAGAACTGAACCCTGCGGTACTCCTGCATCGATGGAGCGTTCTCTGGATGAAATGCCATCTATTACGACACGTATAGATCTGTCTTTCAGAAAACACGTAATCCACTGAGCAAAGTTATCACCGACAGCATATGCGATTAGTTTTGACACGAGCGCTTTATGCCACACTCGGTCAAACGCCTTTGAAATATCCAGAGCAACAACTTTACTCTCACCAAATAAGTGAATGCATTGATTCCATTTTTCAGTGAGGTATGCCATCATGTCACCAGTAGAGCGTGGCCTGCGGAAACCATACTGACGGTCACTAAGCAAATTGTTGTGCTCCAGATAATTCATGAGGTTGAAGTTTATTACGCTCTCCATAACTTTGGAGAGCGTAGAGCATATCGCAATGGGTCGGTAGTTTGCAGGGTTCGTGGCATCGCCCTTTTTTGGTACTGGCTGGACATTTGCGATCTTCCAACAAGATGGAAATACTCCTGTCTTGTAGGAGATGTTGAAAAGGTTTCGCAAAGGTCGAGCCAGGGTAGAAGCACACGCTTTTAGCACAAGTGGTGGTATGCCATCAGGCCCCGAGGTTTTTTTTATATTGAGATTTGCAAGGACCCGTTTTACTGCTCTCGTTCAAAAATAAATCTCCTGCATTGTAGAAGATTTTCTTTCAATAAAGGGCAGTGGCTGACTGCTAGCCGGGACAGTGGAGTTCAGTGCAAACAAACCAGCGAACAGGTTTGCCTTATCAGCCGAGTCAGTGAAGATTTGGTCATCTTTTAAAAGAGTTGGAATCGACGAAGATGTCTGATTCTTTACCCTTTTAACATAAGACCAAAAGTTTTTACTCCCTTTTGGGAAGAAAAGAACCTGTTCTCTTATGCGGGTTTCGTGAAGAAACTTTTCCCGTTCTAAAACTGCATCACAGCGATTCAAAGCCTCAATGCGAAGCCTTTTAGAATGAGAATTTTTGTTAGAACGCCAATTCTGAAAGGCTTCCTCTTTGGACCTGACTGCAATCCTGCAAGTCTCATTAAACCAGGAGTGGTCTTTTGGTTTAATGCTTCTAATCTTATTGGGTATAAAAGACCGCATACCCAATAAAATAATATCTGGTACCATTATAGCCGCGGCATTCACATTTCTGTCGGCGAAACACAATTTCCAATTGAATTTGCGGTAAAAGTTATTTAGCGCAATCCAATTTGCTCTTTCATAAAACCAAGCGATCCTCTTCGAGGCTTCAGGTGAACAGGTGCGTAGATTAGAATATGGAAAAGCAGCGGATATGGTACAGTGGTCCGAATTACCAAGAGATGCATGGACACTCACATCATATTTTTCATGGTGCGATGTCAGAAAAAGGTCTAAGACTTTTTGGCTCTGCATACCAACTCTAGGAATGAAAGTTGGTTCCTTCACTAATTGAATTAATTGGTTCGATTCAGCAAAGAGCTCAACGTATTGGCCTTCAGGTGTTAATTGGCCTGAGTGACGTAGCCAGGCCGGGTTGTGGACATTGAAATCGCCGGCAACAACGATTTCGCTGTCAGGGAACAACCCCAAAATGTGCGTTATTGAATCAGAGAGAGAGTCCAGCTTATTAAAAATGGACTCCCTCCCTAGATTTGGACTTCTATATACATAAAAGAAGTGCAGCATGTGCGAGCGGACCCTGAACTTCACCCACATGGAACAAAACTCCGGGTCGGTTACACTCAGACTCCGTTCGCACTGATTTGCCACATCTGTTCTTATAAAAAGAGCGATGCCCCTATGTAAAGAGAATAATGGCAGTAAGTGATACCCAGGTATATGAAAATCCAGTGGATCTGCATCCTCGGCTACCTGGGTCTCACTAAGTGCCATTATTTGAGTCCTATTAAGAGCACAATATGCATAAACCGAGAAAAAATTCGTTCTCAGTCCACGAATATTGCACAAATCTATGCGAAAATGGCCCGACATTGATATTGCAATATCTAGCACCCCAAGAAAGTTTAAGTGCCGTTAGTTTTGTTTTGCAAAAATTAAAAGAGATTTAAGAAACTAAGTTGGATTTGTGCATTTTAATATTTTTTTTAAAATTTGTATTTAGACAAATAGAAGTGTGTTTAATTCAACTTTAAATAAATTTCCAGTGCAATTAATATTATATTTTGCAAATACTTATGAATTTTTAGATAAAACTCTATATTTAAATTTACAGAACATTGCTTACATTTTTTTTCAAATAGTTGGCTTGTTGTCACATATAATTTCATATAACCATTTTGAAAGCATTCTATCTTTTATTTGAATTTAAGGAAATATGCCAAGAAATTGCAAACGACTTACAAACCGAGGTCGGACATCTTTAGATAATGATATGCAAGCCGAATACAGCTAGTATCAATGAAGATAACGTGGATTCACTATGTATAGTTTGTTGTCAAGCGTCAAATCCAATAACAATTGTCGTCAATGTATAAAATGCAAACGTTTTGCACATAATGCATTGAAAGTGATAGTTTGCTGCTTAAATTGTGCTTCGGAGTGCGACAGCGATGACGATTAAGAAGTGTGACAACGGCGACTACGCATAACCCCACGAGTGGGATAACTTGTCCCAGACGAGTTGAATTTTTTATCAAGAAAATTTTTTGATTTATTTTAAAATAATTAACGTTATTCATATCAGGATTGAAGCATAAAACATTGAATTTATGTTTAAAAGTTTTGCAGTGCCATTATTGCTTGATTTGTGGGAGCTACAGCAGTTCATGAAAATTTTGTGACAACTAGTACCACTCTCCCCTACTCCACATGTACCAACTTGCTCACCCAATCCCCGTGATATATTGGTTCTGTAATCTTTGCCATCATTGTTTTTAAAACTCTATTCACCCTCTCTACCTGCCCATCTGTTTGTGCCGAAGCCACCGCGACCTTTGCATGTTCAATGTTACTTACCTCTAAAAAGGTCTTAAATTCTTGTGAAGTAAAACACGTGCCCCTATCGCTGATTATGCGTCGAGGCCGATTAAAGTTATCAAAATATTTTTGGAGAGAGGCATGTACTTCTTTCGTTCTGGTAGTTTTTACAGCATATAACTTTAAATGCTTAGTGAAGCCATCTACAACTATTATAACATGTTTTCTTACTGATTTTACCGAAGGCAATGGTCCGAAGTGATCTATGTGAATCATATCGAAGGGTACAGGTGTTTTAGGTATTTCTAAATTTGGGTTTCCTAAATAAATAAATTATGCAAATTATATTCATTAACTCGGGCTGCTGGTGAGTATGTTATATATTAACACAATTTCTTATGTATTTTTTCACCTTTTTTCGTTAATTTGCAAACCAATAGTGATTCCTAAGTTTGTCAACGGTCTTGTCTACGCTCATGTGGCCAATCTTCTCGTGAATTACCCTGATTATGTTTTCTTCCATTTCTAAAGGAACATAGAGCTGAAGTCGATTCTGACCTATATCCTTCTTAAAAACAAGTCCATCCTTCAGTTCAAAATTCTTGTCAATGCCTACTTCGAGTTTGGATCTTAGGGTTTATATTTTCTTATCTTGGTTCTGTGTTATTTGGATATTGAAATCGGTATCATATACTTCATCAGTATTGATGTGACGACAGTGGCTTAATTCATCTGCATGACACATGGAGACCCCACTCCGATGTTTAACTTTGTAGTCGTAATTCTCAAAACTGAATACCCACTTAGCAATGCGCTGATTCACCTATTTTTTACTCAGGGCTAGGGCCAATGCATTGCGATCTGTCACTTCTGTGAAGGGTATCCCCTGCAACTGAGTTCTAAACCGCTCAAGTGCATAAACAATGGCTAAGGTTTCTAATTCGAAGCTATGTAACCTCGACTCTTGTTCAGAGGCAGTCTTTGAAAAATATCCAATTGGATGAAACTTGCCGTCGTTTTGCTTGCATCAGTATGCAACTCTGTCTCTCTTGCAGGACTATATATTGTCAGAACTGGTGCTGATAACAATGAACTCTTAAGCTCCTCAAAGGCTTTCAAACACGAGGTGTCAAAATTGAATTATACGTCCTTTCTCAGTTAGTTTGTCAAAGGCTTTGCTATTGAATAGAATGAAGGCACAAACTTTCTGAAATATGAAAACAAGCCCAAACACTGCTGTACTTGTTTGAAATTCTGTGGTTGAGGAAAGTTCTTGATCGCTTCATAGTGTTTCATATTAAGTTGGATTCCAGCTGCACTTACTGTGTACTCTAAAAAATCTATTTCTGAATATCCGAATTTACATTTATCAATCCTAAGCTCCAGGCGCTTCTTATATAAACATTCTAAGACTTCTTCTACTATCTTAACATGAGTATCAAAATCCGAGGTTGCAATGGTAACATCATCCATAATACTACAACTTAAGCTACCTTTATAAGTTCCTTAAGTGCACTATAAATAAATGTCTGGAAAAAGGCGGGCGCATTTTTTAATTCAAATGGAATTTTATTGTATTCAAACTGACCACCAGGAGTTACAAATGAAGTGTGCTTAATTGAGTCTTCATGCATTTGTAACTGATGAAATCCATTTTTTAGGTCCAGAGCCGTAAAAAACCTTTTCCCTTCCAAAAACTCCAAGCAATCTTCTATTAAAGGCATTGGAAAGTTATCT
The DNA here is from genome assembly GCA_958299015.1 of Tetanocera ferruginea. Classification (NCBI taxonomy): domain Eukaryota; kingdom Metazoa; phylum Arthropoda; class Insecta; order Diptera; family Sciomyzidae; genus Tetanocera; species Tetanocera ferruginea. The sequence continues at coordinate 86,636,340 of OY282641.1, read as the reverse complement.
CTTATGGTTCTTTTATTTAAAAACCTATAATCAATGCACAATCTTCCTTCTCCATTCTTCTTCCTAACCAAGACAGTTGCTGAGGCATAGGGTGAACTGCTACTTCTGATAATTCCTTTCGCTAATAACTCATCAACTATTCTCTGAACCTCCAAACTTTCAGCATAAGAAAGCCTTCGGGGTCCACAATGAAAAGGAGTATCGTCAGTAAGATTAACCTTCATTCATTTGAGATTCATCAGGCTCAACTTTGATTTCAGTGGAAGGTTGCAAGTAAGCTTTATAAATGGTCTCACGCAATATCTGCCTCTGTTTTACTTTTAAAGCAGGATCGATTGACACTTCACAGCCCTGATTTAAATTAAAAATTTGCCTTTCAGCCCCGATAGCTACACATATGCGGCCCTCAGTGTTTGTACATGCTCTTTCTACTAAATGAATCTGCAAAGTAAATATAATCTCACTTAACTCAGAACTATGTTCTTTTTCTGAATCTAGAACTGGTTTTAGTTGGTTATTTACGGCGGTGGCATTTCTTCCCAAATCAAACTTAAGACACAAGTTGTCAAAACTCACATTGTTGAGCAAACTAAGTTTACTTAGAGCAGTTGATTTTTTGCAATTATTTTGTATATTTATTAATTCAGTTTTAGAGTAACTTCTCTTTCTCTCCATACAACATAAATATATATCAGTCTCTGACAATCACTCGTAACGCACGGACCGTTTTTTCTCAACTAACCACTGTGTGCTTTGTACTCCGGATTATCTTAAATCACCATCAAATTACAACATCTAATACTCCTTTGTTTTAGAAAGCTTAACCGTATCACCAAAACTTTATGTAAAAAGACAGTGTTAAATAGTGTATAAACAAAAGATGGCATTGGCCCTTAAATCAATTAAACCATGAACGACCCGCCGGACCTTCCACCCCGGCTTAAACATGCTACGCAACCTCAAATAGAATTTAACAAAACAAAAATCTTAAAAACCGACCATCCCAGTTCAAAATATTTAATTATGTCCAGACAAAATAACAATTTTAATAAAGAAAGTCATAGACAAGACGTGCGGCAGTGTAGTCGATACTTGTAAAAAACTCAGGAATGGCAACATTCTAGTTAAAACAAAAAACTGTGTTCAAGCACGTTAATTAATAACACTCTCCGCCTTCTCTCCCCAAATAAAAATAGATATAACAGAACATACTACTCCGAATTACTCAAAAGGAGTCATATATTCGAACGACCTCAGAGAAATGCCAGAGGAAGACATACTTGCTGAATTTAAAAACCGTCACCGAAGTAAAAAAATTTTTTAAAAAACAGAACACGACCTCAAAGAAACCGGTCTTGTCATTCCAACATTCGCCTCTCCCTCTCACCCTAATGAGAAAGCGATCGGCTACGAAAAAACGAAAATTTCCCTTTTATTCCCCTGCCGCTCAGGTGCAAGAAATGCCTTCGTTATGGACACGTAACAAACTACTGCAACAACCAACAAATATGCCCTTACTGCTCCAGCAACTTCCACACCAACCCAGACCAAGACGAAATGTGTAACTTCTCTAAAATATGTATAAACTGCAAAGAGTGCAACGTTGCCGATTTAAGCCATAACGCCTACGACAAAGCTTGTCCTTTCTTCTTGAAACAGAAGGAGATTCAAGCCATAATAACTCTTGACAAAGAAGATAGAAGAAAAGCAATAACGACATATCAAGAGCGCCACCACCATAGCAGTCAAACTTATGCAGCAGCCGCACGCTCTTACAACTCAACAACAATAGAGAATTTTACCTGTCAATCAACACTGCCTTTAGCAGCACAAACAAAAACTTCCCTAACATTACCAACAACATCGCGAACATCTGTCAATTACTCCAACTTAATCACCGATACTGAACCAACATCAAGCAATCTCACACAACATACTAAATAAACGACGCAAAAAATAACAGACACAAAAATTAAAATACTTCCAACAAAAACTTCCAATGGACTTAGACACAAACTCATGAAAAAACTAACTAGCAATAATCCAACTAAGAAAGCGACAACAGAAAAAAAGCACAGAAATCAACCACCAAGAAGCACTGGACTCATCAGAATCAATGTCTATGGACTCTGGGCCCAAAAATCACACAACCCGATAAAAAAAATCACACAACCCAAATTCATTTATTTAACTGATTTCACTATCAATTATTATTGCATTTATTATAACTTTTCAATAAATTTACTATCTTTCTTGATTACTATATTTCTTACTCCAATGGAATATTAAAGGCTACACAAACAACTACAATGAGCTTTTGATACTAATTAAAAATTACAACCCAAAAATCATATCGCTCCAAGAATCCCATCTCCACAGCATCCCAAATATCCCAATACCAATTAATTTCTCCCTCCACTCCATCAACACATCACCTACGATATTCGGTGGGGTGGCACTTCTAATCCACAACTCCTTACAGCATAAACAGATCCAACTCTAGAATGACTTTGACGCAATAGCTTTTGAGATTCAATCAAAAATAAAATTTGCAATAATCTCCACATACAGACCCCCCACAAACTAAATTCACCACCAATAACCTAAAGAACGTCCTAAATTTCACAAGCAATGCTGCACTAATCACTGGTGACTTCAGTTGTTGGCATAACAATTGGGGCTCCCCAAGAACAACCGGGGGGCAGAATACTTAACGATTTCATAAACCAAACCAACAATGTAATTTTAAATGATGGTTCTCCGACCCACTTTAGCTCCAACAATACGTTTTCCCATAAAGATGTAACTTTTTCATTAGCCAATATAGCGGCATGTTCAAATTGGACCATAGTGGACGACCTTTCAGGAAGTGATCATTTCCCTATTATAATCTCCTTATTTCATAGTCAAACCGGAAAAAATCAAAAAATTAAACCCAAATTCAAAATTAACCTTGCCAACTCGACTAATTTCACTGAACACTTGAATTATTTAACCATGAAATATACCAACTCTTCAAACGTAAACAAAGAAACAGCAACCATAAACAAAATCATATTACAATCTGCGCACCACTCAATCCCCCAGTCATCACCAAATCAGTCTGACCGTACAGTCCTATGGTGGAACAAAAAACTCAATAAACTGAAACAGGAAAAAACACATATTGGAATGCTTTCCAATTTCCAAAAGCAGGACTGCCCCATACATTACTCCATCTATCATTATCATATCATAACTTCGTTGACTTCACATCCACATTAGGTAAACTAAAAGGCAACACTCCTGGACTTGACCGAATATCTTACCCCATGTAACGAAATCTATCTAAAATAACTAAACTTCGACTGATTAATAATTTTAACAACATTTTAAATAACTACATTCCACAATCATACAAAACAAGTCTAGTCCAATCCTAAAACCAAACTCCGACAAAACTTCAACGACGTCTTACCGACCCATATCATTGAATCCATGCAAAATAATAGCCAACCGATTATGGTGGTTTGTCACTGCCGACAAACTTATCGATAGCCAATTGGGGTTCAGAAAAGGCAAATCTGTAAACGATGCTCTACTCTTTTTAGACTACCAAATTGCAAACTGTCTTTCAGCTCAAGAACACCTCTCTATTCTGTCGCTAGACTTTGAAAAGGCATTCGACAAAATAGGCTTACATTCAATCATCGAATAACTTCGATTCTGAAAAATAGGACCGAAAATATCTAACTACATATATAATTTTATGTCAAACCGGAAAATAATAGTACGCATAGGAAAAACACAATTGATTCTGCAACATTCTAACCAACAGCATACATTTTAAAAATGTTGATAACATAAAAATTTTAGGAATTTTATTTAACAAAAGATATAGATGGAATTTTCACATCGATTCTATTAATGCAGCCCTCAATAAAAAATTAAATATCATTAAATGTTTTTCCAGCCCTAAACTCAACCATTGAGAACCATTGAGAACTTTAGAGACAAAATTACTACAAAACTATTCAAATCTCTCCATAATGGTAACAACAGTCCCCTATACAAAATAATTTTAAGCCACAATGAATCATACCAAAACAACAAGTGCTTACCAGCAATCACAAAAGCCATATCCATATGCAAACACTTCGAGCTACAATACCTCCCCATAAAAGACACAACACTTACCCCTCCACCTAGTGATTTCAAAACCAACACAATTATTACTTCATTAAGAAAACACACAAAATTAAATACCTCTGCTTAACTATTCCGCTTCATGTTTCTCAAAATTAAAGATAAACTCCACAGCTACATGTTCATATTTCATCTCCCTGGAGAACATTTAAAAGTCAACAATTTTTTACGCAACTAATACAAACAACAGATTCAAATCCAGTTTACATAAAAAACTACAGACTACCACAAACACAAATGACAGAAATAAATGAACAGGTTGACCAACTTTTGAGGGATAACATAATAGAACATTCGGTCAGTCCTTATAATACTCCACTACTCGTAGTACTGAAGATATCAACAAATGATAAAAAAAATGGCGACTCATCGTCGATTTTAGAAAATTAAACGAGAAAATCGTAAGTGACAAATTCCCACTTACCAAAATAGAAGACGTACTTGACAGACTTGGAAGAGCTAAATGCTTTTCGATATTGGACATGACCAGCTCGTTCCACCGGATAGACCTACACAAAGACTCACGACCTCTGACCTCATTTTTAACAGGAAATGGACATTTCCAATTCAAACGTTTGCCATAAATATTGTCCAACAGCTTTCAGCGCATGCTAACAATAGCATTAAGGGCCGTTTTATTCACTATTATAACTCGAGAGTTATCAATAACTTTACAATTTTTATATGAAAAACTTGAGTTATTCAAAACTTTCGAGTTATAAAAGTGAATAAAACGGTCCTTAGTGGTTTAGATGCGGAAGCTTTTCTAAACGTAGACGATATAATTGTATTTGGATGCAGTTCAAAGCATCACAATGAAAATTTAACGAAACTAGTTCAAAGAATGAGGAAGTTTAATTTAAAGTTGAATCCAGATAAATGCTCTTTTTTAAAACCAAAAGTTATATATCTTGGCCATCTTATTACCACTGCGGGTATAAGAACTGACCGAGCAAAAAATAGGGTAATAGAAAACTACCCAGCTCCAACAAACGCAGATGACGTTAGAAGATTTGTTGTCTTCTGCAACTATAATAGGCGCTTCATCCCAAAATTCGCTGATATAGCCAAAGACCTTAATTCTCATTTAAAGAAAAATTAACAATTTGTCTGAACTGAGAAATGCCAAATGCATTTGAAACATTAAAAACTAAACTGCTAAATCCCCCAGTACTTCAATACCCTGACTTCGAAAAACCTTTTGTGTTAACAACTGATGCCTCAAACTTTGCACTTGGGCGCAGTTTTATCGCAAGGTGAGATCGGATCAGATTAACCAATTTCGTATGGGAGCAAATCACTGGGAAAATATGATTTAGATAAACCAATTATAGAAAAAGAATTACTAGCTATACATTGGGCAATTAATTTTTTAGTCCATATCTTTACAATCGCAGATTTTCAGTCGTAATAGACCACAGACCATTAGTGTCTCTTTTTTCGCATAAAAATCCGTCGTTAAAAATTGACTCGAATCAGGTTAGACCTATGCGACTATGATTTTGAAATCTTAAATAAAACAGGCAAAATGAATGCCAACGCAGACGCGAAACGCAGACGCGAAACGCAGACGCGATTCCAACTGGATTGGAACATGCACACAAGAAAATACTAGCCATAACAAGGAGTATGGATAAAAATAACCATACAAAAAACTCGGATTTTAACAACAAAGAATGTCTTTCCAGCAAAAGTCTGATCAACTAATTGCTTGGAAATGCACATCAATATCGGATGTAAACAAAATAAGAAAGCTTAAACACGTAACAGAAAAAAATTTGAAGGGTACCCAGATATTCATAGAAGATGAATAAAGAAGAATTTATAAAGAAAATTTAAAGATATTGATTTATAGAGAACCAGAAAAAGTAATAGAAGTAGAAAAACAGAAAAGTATAATTGAGGAATATCATGATTCGACCCACGGAGGTCATATGGGGATTAAAAAAAAATTTTAAAAATAAACAGAGATATATATAGAAGAAAATGTGTAAAATGATAAAGAAATTCATAAATAATTGCGAAAAATGCAAAATAAATAAACAAACAAAACATACAAAAGAAAAACTTACAATAACAAACACGCCAGGAACTAGTTTCGAAGTCGTATCGATAGATACAGTAGGCCCTTGTCGTTTAACAAATAATTACAGATACAAATAATTACTCACAATGCAATGTGAATTAAAAAAGTACGCAATTGCTTGTCCAATGGAAACAAAAGACGCGAAAACAGTCGCAAAAACTATAATCGAAAACTTAATTCTGATATATGGTCATTTAAAATTTTAAAGTCGGATAGAGGCACAGAGTTTACCAACGAATTACTATCAGAGATATGCAACTTATTAGAGATAAAACAAATTTTTAATACTCCATACCATCGTGAAACACTTGGTTCTAAAGAATGAATCATAGAGTATTAAATGAATACTTATTAAATTTTTGTAAAGGCGACGAATGGGATCAATGTATACCATACTTCACATTTGCTTACAATACTACACCTCATGTTGATACAAATTACATGCCATTTGAACTCATTTTTGGCAGGTTAGCAAACCTTCCAAATGATATTTCAGTAAATTCAAAATATTACAATTCGGATAACTATGCTCAAGAATTAAAAGCAAGATTAGCATATTCATTAAAAAAGACTGAAGAATTAATAAAAATATCAAAAGAAAATCGAATAAGAAATAATGCAAATTTTAACCCGTTAAATTTAAAGATCGGAGATAATGTGTAACAAACTTCCGTTTTCCGGATTTTACAGCTGGGGTATACTCGGCGGTGTCCAGGGTTCGTTGCAGAAAATTTATAGTAATAAGAGACCCTTTTTTCTTATGTACAGATATTTCTTCTTAGTTTATTAGTTATTCAATTATAATCAATAATATTCATAGTGGCTTATTTGAATAAAAAAAATGTATAGCTTTATACACACAGATATGTCCTTGCGTTGACCTTGACTGGCTGGCGGTGTACTTTGTTACGTCCTTAGATTGACATTGACTTGTTGACGATGTGCGTAGTTATGCCCTTGAGTTGACATTGACTTTCTGGCGATGATACAGTCCTTGCTGACGATGTACTTAGTTATGTCCTTGAGTTGGCATTGTCTTGCTGGCGATGTACTGAGTTATGTCCTTGAGTTGACATTGACTTGTTGGCTACGTACTTAGTTAAGTCCTTGAGTTGACATTGACTTGCTGGCGACGCACTTAGTTATGTCCTTGAGTTGACATTGGCTTGCTGGCGATGTACTTAGTTATGTCCTTGAGTTGACATTGGCGACGTGCGTAGTTATGGGGAAGAAAGCTTACCACCAATACGTAATCGCGGCACCTATGAGTGGAAACAAAATATTATCGGGGAAGAAAACTTACCACCGATAATATGTCTACAAAAATTTCCAAAAGAACTCTGACTCCACAAGGTAACACTCACCACTGATAATCCAAGCACGTCCGACCACTTTGACTGCACGAAAAACAAGAGACCGCTCAATGCTGCGACTGGCCTTTTAAACCTTCATTCCTAGCTGCGAGGCCATTATGTTGAAACTAGTTTTATGTTGATAGCTTTGCTAAGTATGTGTTATCCCCTCACTCGCTCTCTCTTCCGTCTTGATGCTATCTCCTGCAGTATACTGGTTATGTGTATGCGTGTGCCAGAACTGGTTTTATGCTCATTGCTTCTTTGCTGAGTATGTTTTATTCCTCTCTCTCTCTCTCTCTCTCTTCAGTTTTAATGATATCGCCTGCGGCACACCATTTATGTGTGTGTGTGTGTCAAAACTGGTTTAATGTTTATATGAATTTAAAAAAGACTATGTACAATTAAATTAAAATGTTAATTTAATTTTGTTGTTACAAATGTTATAATAAAAAAGATGAATAGAAAGAAAAATCAACCACCTTATCATGGTCCATATAGAATAATCGATAAAAATGGAGTAAATTCAATTATAGATGTAAATGGATTTAAATGCAGTTAATGAACTTAATAATCAAAGTAAATTTTAACAAAAGTATCACATATTATTATTACTATAACATAATTCCGTAAAATGTGAGTGTTGAACGCTTGATCTTTTTGAAAAATTGTATAGCATATTTTTAGGCATTTTTGTTTTGTGTATTATTGAAACTTCAAAAACTTTTTATATTTTTTCGTTTTGAAATTTTCAGTTTTATAAAATTTTTTTAGAACATATTTCGTCGCACCTACTATGGTTTCAGATTTTACTTTAGGGTATTTTATAAATATTTAGAACTAAAAATTGGTATTTGCACAATTTAAAATCGAATATATAACCAACGCTGATTTCTAATACAGCTTGAAGAATGTCAATATTTAATGTTTTTTCCTTCCGGAAAACCGGGCCCGTAATTTTTGACGGGAAAGAACTAGTATAGTACATAATACTATTATTGAATTGTAAAACTAGTTGTAAGTACGTTTTAAGCTCACACTAATCTTTTGAATTATATAATATAAGAACAATTTTTTTTATCTTGTGGATGTGGGTGTAGAATACCCTATAACCACCTGCACCATCACACTAATTATACATACACACATCACTATCTTATGTTCATACTCAAAGTAGTATAGCACTTTTGTTTATATAAATTTAAGACTATTTATTTATTTTAAGTTATAATATATTTATTAATTTTGACTCAATTTGACTATCTTCCATAAAATCCTGTTATTGTACTTTTTAATGAGGTGCAAACCTCGAAATAAAATTATCAGTAAGAATACATTCAATCTACTTTTATTTCTACAGCATTTGAGCATTCATCTGCTTAGGTTTCTTTTTTTGATTAGAGCCTTTGGCGTTTGTAAACGCCGGCAACACTTTTAGGCAGGGCCTTAAAATACAATTTAAAAACACCGCGTTTAAACCCGCTTATAATTAATATTAAACAACACACTTTCGTTCACCAAAAAAAAACGAGTAACATTACAACGCAAACAAATTTTTTTTTTATTATTTTAATCACATATCCCATACTAAATATAAAACAGTCACAACTCAAAAAACATAACTTTTCAGGAGAAGCGAAAAATAAGACTCTTTGGTTGAAACTGCAGAAAAAAAACAATTTTAATTTAAACACACAAACTTCATTCTTTCAGTTAATGAAGAAAATAATGAAAAAGTTAGTGAGATATGTGTTTTGTGAATTGATCTATATCAAAAAGTCGATATCAAAAAATTTTGAGTTGTGACTGTTTTGTATTTAGTGAGCGATATATTGCTACAGTAATTTTTAAAAACTACTCGACCGATCGTACTGAAATTTTAATATGTTGTTTTACACTTGTACGGACAGAAAAATTGTTTTTATAGTTTTTGAGTTTTTGGCCGATTTTGTCCAAAAAACTTGAAAATTTTCGAAAAAACGCCGCCATTTTGTTATTTTTCAACTAAAATTGTTTCTTCTAGTTCATTCTACGGCGGTTTCGATGCTAATAAAAAGCCGGTTTTTCTTTCTTTCCCCGATGTCCCAGTGAGTCATAATCACGCCCGCCATGGTTTTTGATGTTTTTTGAAAATAATTCCAGTACCAATATATGTAAAATAAAAGAGTAAACAAATTTTTTTTATATACAAAGAAGTTATAATAGTTCAAATATTTGATATGTTAACTTAATAAATGGGGGTTAAAAGGGGTTAATATTTAATGGGCAGCACTTAGTCATTTTGACGTTTCGTATAACAAGAAAAAAAAGCAAATTTTCGCATCACTGTAAGCTACCTTTCCGGATACTTGCTTTTTTCTCGATCTCTTTTCCCTCTACTCTTGACCGAAGAGTGTCATACAAAATAGCTTACAAAATTAAATAAATTGTTATAATAAAGAGATAACTAATAACTCAGATGTGGGGTTGCCTATTACCAAATCATTGAATTTAAAAACCAAGCAAATGATCATAGATGAATTGGATGTAGCTGGCGGAAATTTTTCTGCATCTGCCACGTTGCCGCAGCTGAAGAAGTTATACGAAGAGCAGAATATAAAGAATGCCGCCATCAAAAATGCAAGGTCGCTCGTATCAAACAAAGAACACCAAAATGCTGCTGTGGAAGAAGAAGATCATCTTGATGAGCCGACTGACCTTAAGGGTGCCCTAAATTTGGTAAGTGTTGCTTTTGGAGATCATACCATAGGAAGTGCAAGATTAAATCAATTTTTTGTCTCTTTTCGACACTGGCAGACCAATTAACTTTATCAAAAATTCGTGCGTTCCGGTTGCCTTACAGTCTTCGAAAGACACGTTAACCACGTCGAAATACTGTGGTCCAGCGTTAGATTTTTCGGTACATAGTACTTTTTCAGTAAAATTTTTTTGTTATAAAAAGTACGTAAGTACCACGAAGTCATTTTTAGTACATATTCATACACTTGATCTTCGTCACATCGACTTTCTTTGCTTTTCTTATGTTTCATAAAGTTTTCGCTGCCTTTTTTGTGAATTTTGCAACCATTTTTACAACACGTTCAAACGCACTGCCACTCTGATGAAAACCATAGTACAATAAACAAAGTAGCTGCAGGGCTATCAATCCTCTCTCTCCGAGTCAGAATTGTCAAAGTTAATACAAATTGTTTGATGTCTCGTTTCTTCACTATTTTTCGTATGGTGTTTTTTTTACAATTCTGACTTTTGGCTCTCATACCTGCAGCTACCTTCTGTGCTGTACTATGAGTTATACTATTTTATTTTTCAATTACATGGTTGTCTCTTTCTAGAACGTAGGCATTAATGTAAAATAAATTTAATTGCTTGAAAACTAAATTTTTGGTAACTGCAACTTGATTAAAATTTTAAAATGAATGTAGAGTACTGTCTTTATTTAACTATGTATATGTACTTGTTTGTCCATTTTTTTTAATTTCAAATAAATTATTTAATATATCAAAAAAGTTCACTGAAAAAAATGAGTACAATTTGATGCCAAAAAGTACAATTTTTTTCGATTTGGTACATTTCGGAAAAGTCATTTCCCATCCCTGCTGTGGTCTTGGAGGAAAGAGACTTGAAGTTTTAAATACAATTTTTATAACCATTAAATTCCGAAATACTGAAAAAAATTATGATTTATGTTTTGCCAGATATTGCAATGTTAATGCCTCTTTTTTTGGGGTGTGATTTTTTGAAACCATTCAAAATTTGATTAAGAAAAATTAATTGGATGTATTCTTAGGAAAAATTAATAAAACTATATGAAGAGAAAAATCTTGCAATTTTGAGCGTAATAGTTCTTTAATGATTCTTGACAAATATGGTTTACTTACCAGATGTGTGCCATTTCCAAATGACGCATCGGGATGTTCAGTGACAACTGTCTTGGGGGCTGGGTCAGTTGAAAATTTTTCTGGACGTAAATAATATGACGACAGAGACGTGCCGAGTTTATTTAGTATCGAGATAGCCGACAATAATAATGAATTAGATATAGATTGTCTTTTTAGTAATATTTTATGTAATGAACTAAATAATTTGATTATGGAACCCAATAGATTTTCCTATAAAACCTATAAATTATGAAATGAAATGATTCATTTGCCATCTGATAGACCCTTCTATTGTACTCCCAGAAGATTTTCCTTTTTTGAGCGGTCTAAGGTTCACGAAATCGTAGATGAGTTGCAACGAGACAGTATTATAAGACCAAGTAGTTCACCCTATGTCTCCGCATTAGTATTGGTCAGGAAAAAAAAATGGCCAGACGCGCATGTGCGTTGACTATCGTGGGTTAAAAAAAGCGGACTGTCCGAGATAATTATCCACTTCCATTAATCGAAGACTGTATAGAGTACTTTGAAGGAAAATTATATTTTTTCGGTCTTAGATTTATAAAGTGGTTTCCATTTAGTAAATGTGGCCGACGATTCAATTCTGTATACTGCTTTCGTGACGGCATTTGGGCAATACGAGTTTTTAAAGATGCACTTCGGGCTTAAGAATGCCCTTCGGGCTTAAGAAATCGCAAAAGAGAAAAAGTCATTTATATGGATGATATACTTATCGCTAGTACGAGCTTTGGCGAACATAAAAGATTACTGGGTGCGGTATTACGACGTGTTACCAGTCAAAACTTGAAACTTAATCTTACGAAATGTAAGTTTTGTTGCGGAAAAATCGAATATCTTGGATATTCGGTGACTTCTTCTCAAATCTCACCAAGCGAATCTCATGTCAGGGCTATTAAAAACTACACTATTCCAGCCTATTCAAACCACTACAAAATTTGTTGAAGAAAAATTCTGAATTGTGTTTTGACGAAACAAGCCTTAATGCTTTTAACGAATTAAAAAAAGATTGTTCGAAGCGCCTGTGCTAGCTATCTTTAACCCAAAAAAAAGAACTGTATTACACTACGACGGCAGAACAATTGGATTTGGAGCAGTGTTACTGCAACGACAAAGTAACAGTTATTTACATCCTATATCCTACTAAAGCACGGTTCACTTAAAATCTGGACGCACGTTTGCAGTTGTAACTCATGTTGTTCTTGTTTGTTTTATATGATTCTTTCACTCCTAATGAATGTACCGTTATTGCATATAAATTATTGTTTCGTACGAAGTCTGGTCGCTGCTCAGTTCGCGATGGAACTTCAACAACATTGGACGATTTTACACACGTATCGCACAAATCTCTCAGGTCCGGTTCGAAAATTGCAAAAAAATTGAAAATGGCAAAATCAACGGTATGTAGTGTTGTAAAACGATTAAATGACCGATTAACTATTGAAATAGCAAAAAAATAATGTGGAAAATTTGGAACTAGAAACGAATCTACCACAAAAAAATTTGAATATCAATCGAAAATAATTCAGGACTTTCTGATGCTTGTCGGGCAAAAAAATACAACAAGAGCAAGAGCACTGCGAGGTGAATGCGGGTAAAGGCACGGTATAAGTCGAACCATGCAATAAAATACCCTAATCGGTCCGAAAAGCAAAATTTAGTTGGTAAGCAGAGAGCATGTCGGCTATACAATTATTTAACAAAATTTTAAAATTGTGATATAATGGGCGATGAAATGTACGTCAAACTTGATGTAAAGCAGTACCCTGGTCAAAAATGTTACACTGCAAAAAAACGAGGTGACGTTGCAGCAAAATATAAGTACACCATGCTGGACAAATATTCTAATAAGTAATGATTTGGCAGGCAATATGTAGTTATGGGTTGGAAAGGCTTGTTTTTGTTACGAATTCAACAATGTCGTCACCGCGATATCAAAAAGAATGTCTGAAAAACGTCTAATGCTATTTATAAGACATAATACTTCACCCCCTTTGTTTTGGCCTGACTTGGCCTCCTGCCATTATTTCAGGGAAGTGATGCAATGGTATCAAAGAAACAAGGTATCATTTGTACCAAAAGAAATCAATACACCGAATTGTCCCCAATTTCGACCAATCTAAAAATACTGGGCAAATGTGAAGGCAAAACTTAAGAAGATTGCTCATCCAATGAAAAATTACAAAGAAATTATTATTAAGTGGATTCGGTTTGCTGCAAAAGTGACAGAAACCTGCGAAATTTTGTCTATAGTTTGTCTAAAACTAGTGTCCATAGTTTTAAGTTGGAGATGTTTGCCATAATATATGATCTTAGGCGATTCCGAGTATATTTAGAAGTAATATCCTTAAAAATTGTTGTCCAATGAAAAAATTGCAGTTCATTGACGATGACCTTGGGGAAAAAACAATTTAACCCACGAATAGCTAGGTGGGCTTTAGAACTAAAAAAATTACAATTATTCAATACAACACCGTAACGGATCAGCGATGGGTTATGTAGACGCCCTCAGTCGGTGCCAAATTGCATCATTATTCAATATGAATGAGTTAGATTTACACATCCAGGTTGCTCAAGGACGCGATGGGACTATAAAGAATTTAAGAGATCGACTAGAAACTGACAATATAAAAAATTTCGAAATGATGAATGGACTTGTTTATAGAATACATTCCGACGGAAAGAAGTTCTTATATGTCCCTAGTGAGGTAGAAGATAATGTTTTACAAAATGAACCTTGATGAACACGTGATAAAGAAGTAAACAAAAAGCGCAACAACAAAAACTTTGCAGAAAAAATGTAGTCAATTTTTTTAAATTTTGCAACTAGCAAAAGGGTAGAAAAACACTGCTTGAACAAGTGAGCTTATTAGCTTATCAAAGTTAATGGACTGCATAAACCACAGAGACTACTGATGAGTCGGAGTAGCGCCCGACGAAACCATGGTCTAGTCTACTCGGTTTGTTCTGCAAAGAACATTGTTGTTGTAGCAACCTGTTTGGCTTCAATAAATTATTTGCCATCAAGCTCTAAAAATAATTCTTAAAAAATATGTTTTTTAAGAATTATAAACTAATGTAAACAATTAAAATGCCACAAGTTTTTAAGTCATGTAAACTGATGCGAGCATAATCTACGAAAACATGATGACAAATTATATGCTTGCGCATATACTAAACATCTGCTTTCAAAAAAACCTTCTTCACGCCTTCTATGGTTAAATACCAACAAAATGTTGGGACCTAGATGGACACGTAATAAACGTGAGTAAACAAAAAGCGCAACAACAAAATCTTTGCAGAATAAATGTAGTGTAAATTTCAATCAGGATGACTTTTATTTTTTAATATTTTTTGAGATTTATTAGCATCTAAGCAAAACCACGAGTTACTCTTTTTGTGCGTTTAATAAAGATGGCCTCCTTTCTATCGTTGTTCCCATTTCCTCTTTTTTTTTACTTTTCAAAGTTGCCGCACTGGTATTTTTAAACAACGTTTACATATTATTTTTCTAAGTTGCCACACTGGCATTTTTATACAGCGTTTACATATTGCATTTTTATACATTACAATACATTACAATGTGATAAAAACTGATTGGCCTCAATCATATTAATATATAAAAAAATTATACAAAACAAATTTTTTTTTTTTTAACTCTTCTTAACCTAAAAGTGTGGTTTATGAGTGTTGATAGTCATTCAGTCAAGAGATTCTCTGGGCATCAACCATTTTCGTATTTTAACGGCCTCGACAACACCATCATATGGTATTTGAGTAATTTGGCAGTTATCTATGTCTTTTACTACGTAGCGATCATTTGGCAAAATCTTATCAATGATGTATGGACCTCGGTATTTTTGAATGAGCTTTTTATTTGTTCCAGGAGTATTATCAATATGATGTGTAACCACAAAATCACCCTCTGAGAAAGTCTTTGCAGGAACGCTATGCTTCAAAAAGTAGTTCAAATTATATTCTTGTGACTTTTCTATACCCACTAAAGCATCAGCTCTCATTTTATCTAAATCACGAAATTCCCGATTACTAAACTTAGCATCCAGATACTCTGTCAATTCATCTATAATCTGACCTCGTTGGCCTACCCCAATCAATAATCGACTTGGTGTTTGTTTTGTTGAGCTATGTACTGTATTACTAATAGCATACTCTACTTGGGTCAGTTTTAACGACCAATCTGCGTGTTGAGTTGTCTCACTCAGTTTACTCAACATAGCCTTAAAAACTCGATTTTCACGTTCCACTTGACCGTTGGCTTGGGGTGAGGCTGATTCCTTAACATGAATGATATTTTTATCTCTCAAGAACTTACTGAATTTGCAGGAGGTAAAACAAGTGCCTCTATCTGAAATAATGCGCCTAGGTCGACTATAGTAGGTAAAATATTTTTCTAGTGCACAACAAACCTCTTTAGTACTTGTTGACTTAACTGGGTAAAGTCGAACAAACTTTGTAAATGCGTCTATAACTACTAATATATGCTTACGCTTTGAGGAGATTGCTGGTAATGGACCAAAATGGTCTATATGGATAGTATCAAAAGGGACTGCTTCTTTCGGTATATTGTACAAATTGTGATTGTTTGTTCGGGCTGGCGCGGAGTAAATAACAAACTTAATACAATTTTGAATGAAGTGAGATATTTTATCCTTCATATTAACAAACCAGTAATTTTTCCGAATTTCGTCGTAACATTTAGTAATACCTAAGTGACCCAACTTTTCATGTATCATTCTTATAATATTTTCCTCCATTTCGCTTGGCACACACAATAACAATTTACCTTAATCAACTTTACTGAAAACAATACCATCCTGAAGTTCATAATCATCTACTGGCCCAGTTTCTAGTTCGTCAAGTAACCCCCTAATTTTCCTATCGCGGCTCTGAGCTATTTGAATTTGGAAATCCAAGTCATTAAAATCTACCAATGCTATCAATAACAATCAACTTGAGGTTGCTTCTGAAAAACATCAGTTATTTCAGATACTTTAGTCTTATCAATAAAGTGCCTACTTAATGCATCCACATGACCCATAGAACTACCTATTCGATGTTGAATCGTACAGTTGTAATTTTCTAATTCCAAAGCCCATCGTGCAATCCGTGAGTTAACATGCCTTTTATTTAAAGTCAATGCAAGAGAATTACAGTCTGTAAATATCTTAAATGGAATTCCCTCAAGGTAAACTCGAAACTTACGAAGTGAGTATATTATTGATAGAGTCTCTAACTCAAAACTATGACAATTTGATAAAGCAACTGATGTAGACTTCGAGAAATAAGACACAGGATGAAGCTTACCATTCTCCTGGCGTTGCATAAGCACCGAACCAAATCCATGGCTACTTGCATCGCAATGCAATTCTGTTTCCCGCTTAGGATCATATATAGCCAAAACAGGTGCTGCCACTAATTTATTTCTTAATTCATTAAATGCTGTGTAACAATCTTCAGAGAGATTAAATGGTACATCTTTTTTCTGTAAATTTAATAACGGCCTGACAATTTTTGAAAAAGAATGAACAAATCTACGAAAGTATGAAAATAGCCCTAGACATGATTGTAACTCCTTTTGGTTCTTAGGCATTGGATAATTTTATATAGCTCCAACATGTGCATTACTTGGACGGATACCATCTGAATTCACTAGGTACCCTAGATACTCTAATTCATTATATCCAAATGTACACTTCTTTAACTTTAATTCTAATCCTGTTTCATAAACTCGTTTAAGCATTTCTTTTACTATGTCAACATGTGATTAAAAGTCAACAGAAGCTATTAAAATATCATTTATATAAACCATGATTTTGTGAGCATCAATTAAATCGCGAAAAATTCTGTAAACAAATCGCTGGAAGTTAGATGGTGAGTTCTTTAAACCAAAAGGCATTTTCATAAATTCAAACTGTCCGTGAGGAGTGACAAAAGAAGTAAATGCAATCGAATCATCATCCATTGCACATTGATAGAATCCATCTCTTAAGTCAAGCAGTGTAAACCAATGTTTTCCTGCCATTTATTCTACGCAATCTTCTATCAATGGCAACGGAAAATTATCACGTAGAGTCTTTTTGTTGAGTATACGATAATCAATGCACATACGAGTTTCTCCATTCTTCTCCTTCACCAAAACAATGGCTGACGCATATGGTGACTGACTTGGTCTTATAATTTGTCTAGCTAAAAGGTCATCAGTTCGATAATGAAAAGACAATCTACGGGGTGAACAATGAAATGGAACATCATCAGTTAATCTAATTTTCATTTTATAATCAAACTGTTTTTGAAGTATGTGTTTCGGTTCCAAATAATAGTTATAAACTATAGATTTTAAAATATTAGATTGTTCCAACTGAACATTAGGACATATATCTATTTCAGACCCAGGATCACAAATATCAATAGCGCACAATTCCATTAAAACATCATTAACATCTTCATTTACCAAACGATTTTCACTACACAGTAATTTACCAGTAATTTCTTTGTTTTCATTTGCCACCCCCTCTTTGATTTTCTCATGACCATGCAGTTGAATCGCCCGATAACAATCACTATCAACAACTCTACTATAGTTCATAAAACCAGATGTATTTGAACATAAAACTATTATTTCATTGGGGTTTTTTATTTTAGATTTAATTTAGTTAATATTAAATATGTACATGAAGCAGTGGCGTACCGAGAGGCTAAGCCGCCCGATGCGGATTCCAAATTTGCCGCCCCTCTCATATGCAATAAAAAAAAAACATCTTTGATATTAATATAGGGTTTTGTATGTATAGTTTTCACTTTAGAATGTGATCTCTCATTATTCTCAATTATATAAAAAAAATATACATATCGTCAACCTATTGCTAATACGACGCACGTTGGGAAAAAAATGGAGCAAAACGCACGCATGAGTCTATTTTTGCTCTCATTACTATATTTACTAAAATATAAAGCTGATATATATTGACACCTGAACAAGTATTTTTAAGGAGTATCCTGGCATAATAAAAATTTGTCATTCATTCGTCACATATAATTTTATATAACCATTTTGAAAGTATTCTTTGTTTTATTTGAATTTAAGGAATAATGCCAAGAAATCGCAAACGACTTACAAACCGAGGTCGGACATCTTTAGATATCATGATGCAAACCGAATACAGCTAGTATCTATGAAGATAACGTGGATTCACTATGTGTAGTTTGTTGTCAAGTGTCAAATCCAATAACAATTGTCGTCAATGTATAAAATGCAAACGTTGTGCACATAATGCTTGAAAGTGATACTTTGATACATTGCTGCTTAAATTGTGCTTCGGAGTGCTGCAGCGATGACGATTAAGAAGTGTGACAACGGGGACTACACATTGGGACAACTTACCCCACGGGTGGGGTAACTTGTCACAGACGAGTTGAATTTTTTATCAAGAAAATTTTTTGATTTATTTTGAAATAATATACGTTATTCATATCAGGATTGAAGAATAAAATATTGAATTTATGTTTAAAAGTTTTGCCATTATTGCTTGATTTGTGGGAGTTACAGCGGTTCATTAAAATTTTGTGACAACTCTCCTTCTTGTTACACGCTAGACTAAGTCAATGTCGTCGTAGAGCTCGTTCAGTTCATGGTTAATTCGAATGCGATAGTCGTAGTACCACTCTCCCCTACAATCAAAAAAAAAAAAACAAAATTACAAAGATATCGTAACACTTAACGATTTTTAGAATCTTAAGGTCCTTTCACACTCAAAAAAGAAACAATCTATATATATTAAAACTGATGCGCGTATGTGTGTGTTAGTTAAAGACTCCGAAACTGTTAAACTAATTGATATGAGTTTTTCAAGGGAGCTGTCGCAAGGTCTTGAAAGTGTTGCTGTGAAGTTTGGAAAGAATCGATGCAAGAGGCGTAGCAACTCCTTTGTAACCCAATTTGCAATACTTGCTTAGCTTTGAAATTACAGGTCATACAATCTCATAATTAGGAACTTAATCACACGTGCCGCTCCATTGCTAACATTTTGTAAGCTTTATACAAGAGGCGTGTCATATTTTGATCAGCTCAAATTTTAGGTATAAATTTAGAACTATAGGTATGTACACAAGAGTGAGTCGGCCTCCATACAAAAAAAAAAGTTTGAAAAAACCCACCCCCTATTTTAAAGACGACCTCGAGAGGATTCCGAAAACAAAAACAAAAATGTTTTGGACCACCGGAAAAACAGCCAAAATGGTCTTTTTTGCATAACTTAAGCATTACATGTCAGATCTTAAAAAATTATATGTCCTTTGACTGGCAAAAGTGAGCAAGCAGTGGTCAGAGAGGCGTGTCACCGCCCAGACAATAAAAATTTTAATATAAAAAAGCTTTGGAACAAAATGTCGGATGATAACAAAACTCAGTATGGAGTAAATAATTGATCAAGTTTTTATGCTGGAAAACTGGAACGAACATTGGAAAACTGGGCGTGGCTTCGCCCATGTAAGTCAAATTTTTGAAACAGATTATCTATGAAAGTAATATAAGATCACTCATATATATGATAATTGCCAAGGATCTCTAAACAGTGCAACAGTTTTTAAACTTTTTAGTGCTGATGCTTAACTTCAACATAAAATTAAGAATCCTGTATAGCTTTATTGGTTAAATCTCTATTAATAAAAATTATTAATTAAATTATTCAATTATTATTAAAATTATTTACTGTTGAAGAAGCAAAAAAACTAACTTCAAATGTATTTAAATATGTATTCAAGCATTAAAAGCGTTAAAAATTAAAAACGACAAAAATGTAGTTTTTATCAATCTACCTTAAACGTTAATAATCGCTATAATGCCAAATGTTGACTTACGTCATATTAGAATTAGGCCAACGATAAAAAAAGTTTATTCTTAAATGACACCGGAAAAGAAATTAATACAAATACAATTTTTTTTTAATTTAATATTTTATTAAATTGTTATTTTTCTTGCTTTTTTATTAGCAAAATCGTTAATTACATTGTCAAAGTCTATTTCATTGCTTAACTTGTATTCTATAGAAATTGTTAGTTAGAAAGATGCGTAAAAGTATAAAAATATTTAAAACTGCGTTTTCTAGACTTAATTTAAAAATAAATTGTAAAAGTTCAACTGTTTCATACAAAAATCAGTTTCTTTGTGTGCAATAGAAACAGAATTCTGAAGTATTTTTCTCTCAACGAGAAACTCTTCCTTGTCAATATCTTTGTGACAGAGTTCATTCAGTTTGCATTCCAACTTATCATTCAGGAGAATCAAAGGAGTAAGAATTGCTTATTCTTCAGCAAGTGCATGAAGCTGATGAAACCTTGTGGTCATTTCTCAAAATGAAATCTCCAAAATTTATAAATAAATTCTTACATTATAAAATGACCGAAATCAGTAAGACCACTCCTAACAGTAAAATCCTTTCAGAAATCACAAAAAATTATAATAGACACGACTTCAAATTATACGCTTAGTCTTAATTTTTAATATGCACTCTGAACTTACAATTCGCCATAATCAAACGAAAATTCCACCACTGGGTATTTCCACTGATAACTTAAAGCACTCAAAAACTCGAAAAATTTCGAGTTACTCGAAAACACCAGTTATTCAATACTAGTTTCAAGTCGTAGCCGAGTTACTCGAAAATTCAACTACTCGCACATGCCTAAATATTATGTCTATTTTTATTTCTTCGGCAACTAATTTCGAGACTATATTTATAAGATTTTATATTTTGGTTGTGCTCAATACGAAGCTCATAAATATAGTTATATTTACAGTGGTGGCTAAATTTATTCAGTAAGTTTAGTTTTTTTTTTTTTTTTGTTTGTACACCTTAAAATGATATTAGCTGTGTTTTTTACCAAGCGAGTAGTCAAAAAACGACTGCTTACTCGCTTAAGAATTTTTTTACAACTTGGAAGCATTTTCTGAAAAGTCAAAAACGTTGTTTATGTTCTGATCAAATTTTTGTAAACAATTTTTGACAAATTTATTTTATATATCAAAGTTTTGACAATTAGTGATGCATAAATTTTCAGATTTTAAGCATTGGAGGCTCGGTTCTGAAAACAAACCCGATACTCAAAAGATTTTCAGTGCTAAAAGCTTAAGCAAACAACATAGTTTTACATAATGAGTATATTTGATAAATTTTGTTTATCCTACCTGTTAAATTATAATGTATTTTTATTGAAATATTGACCTAAAGCAAATTATGAGTATTTCGTGAAAAGTATTTGGTACAAAAAATTTTCATTTCATACATCACTATTGACTATCAATCAGATATAGTTGCCACCTTTGTAAGAAATTTATACAATTATTGAAACATAACTTGGAAGCATTTTTTTTCGTTTGGTCGGCAAACTTTTAAGCGGCTAACAGTTTCCTGTGTTATTTAAGCGAGTATACATATGATAAGCGAGCGTTTTTTTACAACTCGCTTGTTAAAAAACACAGCTATTGTATACATATTTCTTTTGTAAAAGGCTTAATTTAATTTCATTGCCGCCCCTAAAATAATGCCGCCTGGGGCGGACCGCCCCCCTCGCCCCCCCACGGTACGCGACTGACATGAAGTCACGTCCAAAAATAAATGGCATTGTCATCATTTCATCCGGTATTACCATCAGATTAAAAGGTTTGACTGTATTATGAAAATTAACAAAGCATGATATGATACCATACATAAATAGTTTTTGTTTGCCGAGCCCTTAGAATCTTGTTGGTATTAGCTTCTCTGACAAGATCAATGAAGCTGGGACCATTGAACGCTGGATTATACTAATTGGACTGCCAGAATCAATAACCGAAGGGATAAAAATAGGTTTAATACATCTGATTCCATTCACCTTAAAATCCACACTTACCATTTCTTTATAATTGACAAAATTATCAGCATCATCCTGAATATTAGCAACAGTTCCAACTCTTGATAAATTTGATGATCGGCTATCAGCAGCTTGACTCTTATTACGTCTCAACATCGGACAGTCTTGATGGAAGTGACCCATCTGGTGACAGGTAAAACACGAACCCGGTGGACGAATGGGTTTTGGGCATGTGCTCTTCATGTGCCCAAATTGAGAACAATTAAAACAACGTACTTTCGTGTCAATTGGAGTCACCCCAGCTGTTGGCTTCTGCTTCTGAATCACACTGCTTGTCGATTTGATACCGTTCTGCATTTTCCATACGCTCCATACAATAATGATATGTTATTACTGTTGTCAGGTATACCGTCAATGATGATATCCACTAATTCTTGCTCATCAAGGTTAGCCTGGGCAGCAATCGATTGCATGACGATAATATAATTAAGATATGACTCATTTTGTTTCAAAGTACGAGCCCGCAACTGCATGTAAACTTCCTGTCTAGTCACTGTTCGACTAAACGTCCTGATAAGGATGTCTTTCAAGTCATCATAACCAATCAAACCTAGATTAGTTACATAGTCTCTTGCAATTCCCCCTAAGCGACGTCGTATTGCCAGGCACCTTTCGCGTTGACCATAACCACAAACGGTCACATAATCTTCGAAATGAACAAACCACTTAGTGATGTCGTAGTAATCATCTCCAGTAAACCTCGGAACAGCGGCATCCAACTCATCAAAATTAATTTGGCGAGCACTTATGATACTTGCTGACTCACTGTCATTTTTGATTTATTGGTGAAGGAAGCATGCTCATTACTAGAGACATGTTCAGTACAGCAGACAGCAGTGTGTTCAGCACAAAAGGCGACAGCGGCAGAGGCGCGTTCGCCAGAAAAAGCAGCGGTAATATGGTCAGTACTCTCATATTCCTCGGGAACGGCAGAGTTCAATTCAGTTTGGGGAACACTTCCGTGCTCTGCATGGTTGGCATCGGTAACTCGCTCGGGAGTTATAACATCGGTAGCGCTCACAGCACCAAAGTCGTCAGTAGGATTCTCTGCATGACCATCGGCAAAAGTGTGTTCAGAACTTAGTTCAGCATAATTCTTCTCATCTTGGCAAAACCCTGGTGAAGCGGTCCACTCTACTCCTGGAAGTTCATTATATAATGATCTTAGCTGTGATATAGTGACGTGCGATGGAAGTTCAATTTTAGCCTCAGTGAGTGCTTGAATCATTGTTAGTTTATTAGCTCGTCGGTCCATTGCAAAATTTCCTTTATTTAATTGAGAAGTAAATAGCACCCCACATCTGAGATGTAAATTTCAATCAGGATGACTTTTATTTTTTAATATTTTTTTGAGATTTATTAGCAGCTAATGCCTATATGACACTGGCTAGTTTTTATATTTTTCAGCGCTTAAATTGTAAGTTAAGAGCAGTACCATAACTGCTTGCTATAATTTCCCGTTGATATGACTGCCTACGCTATATATACAATCAAGCGAATCAAGCGCTAAAATATACAAAAATTTTCTACTTTTTCAGCTTCCACCAGCTTAAAATCACGAAAAAGTCATTGTGAATACATTGTTACAGCAGAAGGAAGAACAAGATAAATATTTTGTGAAGCAGACATTCTGCATTTTTGCCGCTGTACCTTTTAATTCCGTTTTTGCATTTCAATTGGTTGCCTATAAATGTTTTTAATTGAAATAAAAAACAATTGGGCTGCACGAGCTCGTAATTATTTTTAAATAATTCGGACAAGTTGTACTTTTTTGACACAAAATAAATTATATTTTTGTCGCAACAGCTGTTGAATTTTCCACACAATTTTCTACAGACATCCCATTCACATAAGTCATTGCTGTCTCTTTTATCCCCTGCTTGTTTTAAGATCTGAAAACAAGACAGTGTCATAACACTATAAGCAAAACCACGAGTTACTCTTTTTGTGCGTTTATTAAAGATGGCCTCCTTTCTATCGTTGTTCCCATTTCCTCTTTTTTTTACTTTTCAAAGTTGCCGCACTGGGATTTTCATACAACGTTTACATATTATTTTTCTAAGTTGCCACACTGGCATTTTTATACAGCGTTTACATATTGCAACTTTATATATTACAGTAGTAAATATTTTGAAATTCAACTAGCAAAAGAGTAGCAAAACACTGCTTGAACAAGTGAAAAGCTTTTTGGGTAATTCCGTTTTGGTTTTACTGCAGTTGAGCTTATTAGCTTATCAAAGTTAGTGGACTGCATAAGCCACAGAGACTACTGATGAGTCGGAGTAGCGTCCGACGAAACCATGGTATAGTCTGCTCGGTTTGTTCTGCAAAGAACATTGTTGTTGTAGCAACCTGTTTGGCTTCTACAAATTATTTGGCACCAAGCTCTTAAAATAATTCTTGAAAAATATGTTTTTTAAGAATTATAAACGAATATAGATAATGTTTGCCTGAGAAAATTGGTCATCAGTCTGTTGACTAATGCCTTGAAAAAATTAAATTGTACTACTGGTTCCCAGAAATGCGTCAACAAATTGACAGGTTTATTAAAAATTGTTTAAAATGCATAGTGTAGAATTATATCCCAGAAGAATTTATATCCCATTCCGAAAGTACCGTTGCCATTAGATACACTTCATGTCGAACATTTTGGTCCATTGCCTCCTTTTAATTCAAAGAGGAAGCATATTTTAGTAGAAGTGGATGCGTTTACGAAATTTGTGAAATTATACCCAACAAATTCCACAAGTACGCATGAAGTTACTGCCGCTCTGGAAAAATACTTCAGTTACTACAGTCGACCTAGAAGAATTGTGTCTAAAGCCTAGTACTATGCTCGATTGCGTGAAATTTCACTGGCAACAGCCATTTATTTGTTGCGTGAAAATTTTGACAAATATTTTGTTGCGAACGAACAGCTGATGATCAGCTTACAAATTTCGAAAAGATGTAAATAAATAGCCACAATTTATAAGAGGAAAAGCAGAAAATCGTTTAAGTTCTTTAATTTTCATATTTGTGATTATATAAATACAAAATAAATATTTATATACGGATACATCTCCTTTGTTGAGAGGCAGAACAAGTCATTAGTTTGTGGCAGTCTGTAAGCTGCGAAGTTTTGCAACCGCCAATACCGCGGAAAGGTAAATATATATCCGTATTTACAATTTCCAACAACTGCAATTATTAATTGCAAAACTTTAGAAATAGTACAAAAATATCATTTTAATTAGAAACATTGTGCTTTTGCTTGCACTTTTTTCTTTCATGAAATGGCAATTGTCACTTTTCACTGCAAAATAAATGGTCGGTTCAATTAAATTGTCGTGAAAACGATGATGCTAGATGCATGTTGTGGAATATAGTACTAGATTTTCCGCAGCGAAGCATAGTACAGATTTGACGAAAAAGTTGTGAAATGTTCACGGCTGTTTCACAGCTGTCATTTTTTGTATGGAGATTTGAGTGGAATTTCATGTGAAGCCGAACAGAGTACTATGCTTAACAGAAGAACCTGCTTCACATCGTTAGAATCCGAAGGCTTTCTGTTTAAACGAAATATTGCTCACGTGAAGGTGGCTACTGCTTTCCCTCAGGTGGAATGGGTAAACCGGGTCATTAAAACGATGTTAGGAAAGTTATGTGACCCCATTGGTGTGGTAAATTGCTTCACATAGAATATACTATTAATTATTCGGTTCACAGTACGTCAAAAAAGACTCCCAGTGATTTCCTATTTGGGGTTGAACAGCGTGGGGTATAATATATGAGTTTACAGAATATCTGTAGGATAAGACGAACTCTGAGAATATCCGTGACTTACAACAAGTTAGACTTAATGCCGAAAATGCTATCAGCAAATCACAACAATACAGCCATATTTACAATTAAGAACACAACACTGCCGCAAATGAATACGGTGTAGGTGACTTTGTAGTTATACGGAACATAGATACTGTGATGGGTACTAACAAAAAGCTAATACCTTAATATAAAGGACCATACGTGGTGCATAAAATTCTCCGTTATGTCAGGTTCGTTATACGTGACATTGCAATTGTTGGATAGTGGTCGCAAACTTACTAATATTCATATTATTTATAGTAACTTTGGTCTCTTTGTTTTGGAGTTTTATGTAAAGTTTACTTCCTATTTGGTGTTGTTTACTTTTTTAAA
Source organism: Tetanocera ferruginea (assembly GCA_958299015.1). NCBI lineage: Eukaryota > Metazoa > Arthropoda > Insecta > Diptera > Sciomyzidae > Tetanocera > Tetanocera ferruginea. The sequence continues at coordinate 86,609,713 of OY282641.1, read as the reverse complement.
TTCATAAATACTTAATAAATTCGTGTTTTTGTTATACAATTTTTAAGTTCCGCTGAAAAGCCTATTAATGTGCTTAGTGAAAAAAAAAAAAAAAATGAAGGTTGTCAATTTTACCCAGTTGCCATATGATGGTGTTACCGAGGCAAATAGAATGCGGAAATAGTTACCACAGAATGGTGAGGTGACCAAAGATGAAAGGAGACGGACCAATACGATACCTGAGACAAGTTTAGAAAAATCATCGCCTCCGCCGTTTGCCGTTGTCAATTATGTGACGATCGGGGTCGATCGGAAGGCAGATTGGCCGAGTTGTTAACTTAAGTAATTTGTATCATTGTATATTTATATTCACAAGGTCATCTTAATGTTTTGTTCCTTATCTACTTGCATTGTGTAATGGGGTTAATGTTTAATGGGCAGCACTTAGTCATTTTGACATTTCGTATAACAAGAAAAAAAACAAAATTTGGCATCACTGTTAACTACCATTCCGGTTAACTACAATTAACTTTTATTTTATTCAACGAACAATTACATAAATTACATAAATTGCAAAAGAAACGTCACAATATATTCTAGTTTCTCCAAAAAAAAAACCCTACAACCATCCTCTTCGCTTGAGCAAATTTTGGATTTGCTTGGAAAAATTTGATATTGGAGGTATGCTCGGCATTTCATCCAGGGGCGCAACCAGGATTTTTTTTGGGGGGTTTTATCAAATGTAGAACTTATATATAAAAACTATTTGACGTTATTATAGCGGCTGTGTTGTAATGGCTAGTGCGTTCAATTTTTGCACTAATGGTTCCTTGTTCAAACGTCAGGCATGGTCAGAAACATGTTTTTTCTAAAAAAAAAATTTAAAACGGTCACTGTCAGCACATTTTGACCGTACAGAAAATGAACATCAGTGGTAGCGGTCCTTTTACAATTAACTTGCTTCAGCGTTGTTTAAGATCTTGGGCTAGATTCCATAACTATGGAAAACATCAGTGTACACAAAATATTCATAATCACTTTCACATGCAGTGTACATATTTTCATTTCAAACGATTCTGTAAGCTCAAATGAACACTGTTGTGCTGAATGTAAATTTATGTTTGCTGAATGAAGAAGAAGCACCGCTGAATGATTCTTGATAGCTTTACTAATGTCAACAAGCTACAAGAAACTGAATGAAGGAACGAAAATGGTTTATATATTTATATTTAGTTATATATTTAACTTATCAAATTGTACATCATTGTTTTGATCGTTTTAAAAGAAAGGATTTAATTTTTGCGAGGAACATTCTGGACTCAATCAATCCCTTTGATGTTAGCAATGAACAATTTATTGAGTTGTATAGATTTCCCAAACAACTACCGATGAATTACTGTGATATTGTTTTAATCATTAATAGTATATATAAAATATTTATTAATCTGCAAATTCAAATTAAAAATAAAAAGACAGTCTAAACAACAAAAATAAACTACTTTGCTTAAAAAATGCTAGATATTATCCATAAATTAAATAAGGAACTCTTTTTGTTCCATGCTGGCTTGCTTAGCTTTATTTTTCTTGTTCTTATAAGACATTTTTCACAATCAGTTTCAGATTTGCACTTTCAGTGAATAAACTTTATTCAAAGCGTACACTTTTCTGACATTAAAACTTCACACGGATACTGAATCGCAAACTGCACATTTGCAAAAAATATCGTGTACACTGCGTTTTCCACAGTTACGGAATCCAGCCCCTGTGTGGCCCAAATGTCTTGCAAGCGCAATTTTTAACCGACTTCAAAAAGGAGGAGGTTCTCAAGTTGGTTGGTTTCTCTGTTTTTTTTTTTTTTTTTTTTTTTTTTTTTTTTTTTTTTTTTTGTGAATGTATGTACATCGATTACTCCTAAAGTACTTGCCCGATTACCGTAATTTTTTGTCAACATATAGAGACCATCAACGCGGAGGTGCCCGACTATAAAAGGGGGCGGTATTCGACAAAGGGGCGTGTCTCAATAAGAAAAACACTTTATCTCAGTCAATATTGCCACTACAGAAATAAAATTCACTGTAAAGTTAAAAGGGCAGGCACATATATGAAAAACTACAAACACTTAAGTGGGCGTTGTTCTAAAAAAGGGTGTGGCAATATTGGAAAACTCTGTATCTCGTATAAAATTAACACTACAGTACTGAAATTTAGCACAGAGGAAGGCACAATTGTTGAAAATAACTATCAAGAAAGTGGGCGTTATTCGACAAAGGGGTGTGGCAATATAAGACAATTACTGTATCTCGAATTATATTGACCCTAGGGTACAGAAATTTACTACAGCGGTAGGCACAATAAGTAAAAATTTTTGTAAAAAAAAATGGGCGTTATTTGAAAAAGGGGAGTGGCAATCTTAAAAAAAACACTGTATCTCGAATACTATTGACACTAGGATACTAAAATTTAGTACAGAGGTATTCACAAGTATAACAACTTACTGCCAATAATGTGGGCGGTATTCGATAAAGGGGCGTGTCACTATAAGAAAATCACTGTATCTCAGTAAATATTGACACTAGGGTACTGACATTTACAGCAAACATGCAAGGGTAGGTACAATTATCAAAAATTACGGTCAATTAAGTGAGCGTTATTCGACAAAGAGGTGTGGCAATATTATAAAAACTCTATATCTCGAATAATATTGACACTAGAGTACTAAAGTTTACTACAGAGGTAGGCACAAGTATAAAAAATTAATTTCAATTAAGTGGGCGTTGTATGATAAAGGGGTGTGGAAATATTTGAAACATATTGTATCTCGAATAATACTGACACTTGAATACTGATATTTAGTACTGAGGTAAGCACAATTATTACAATATGATCTCAGTTAATATTGACACTAGGGTATTAAAATCAATACGAGAAAAGGTAGAGTTTTAATTAAACATAATCAAGAAAGTAGATTAGATTCAACAAAGGGGCGTGTCACAATAGAAAAACACTGCATTTCAGTAAATATTGAAACTTAGGTACTAATATTTGGTAGGTGGGTAGGTAGAATAATTAAAAAGGGGGAGAGATTATAAATAGCGTGAGGCACTTTAAGGAAATACTGTATATCGGTTAATACTGATGCTAGGGAACTGAAATTTGGTGCAGGTCAAGGTTGAATTATTTTAAAGTATGATCAATAAATTACATAGGCGGGATTCAAAATAGGGCGTGACACTTTAATAAAAATTGTAAAGAGGCAGAAATTGAAAATAACCAACAAACCATGAAATAGTGAAATATTTTAAATTTTCCTTAATAATTCTTGCATATGTATTAAAAAATTCAAAAGAGAAAAGGATAAGAAACGACAGAAAAACACATTTTTTAAATTATGAGCTTAAATAATTGTGTTTACAAACTTTTCCTTAAATTTATCATATTCTCTAAAAAGAAAGAAATAAAAACTTTTTAACAAAAAAAAAAACCTACTTCAAAATCACTACAAAGTAAAAAATAATTTTAAATTACTTTTCCTATTAATCGTGGTAAGATCTGATAATTTATTTATATACATTATTATATTGGAAATCTTATTATTTTAACTTTTTCTAATTTGTTTTATTATTATCATAAATATATTATTTTTTTTTTATGATAATAAAAGCTTCGAAGTCGGCGCTAATAAAATCAGTTTCTTTGAGAAGCTGCAACACACACTCAAACAGTAGAGTGATAATGTTTATGTATGCAAAGCTTTTAAAATTACTTTTAAACTTAAATTAATAAAAAAAGTTGAAATTAGGGCAGGGATGGTAAAAATATCCTGATTTAATGACAAACATTAGCGCCGACTACAAAGCTTTTATTATCATAAAAAAAATAATATATTTATGATAATAATAAAACAAATAAGAAAAAGTTAAAATAATAAGATTTCCAATATAATAATGTATATAAATAAATTATCAGATCTTACCACGATTATTAGGAAAAGTAATTTAAAATTATTTTTTACTTTGTAGTGATTTTGAAGTAGGTTTTTTTTTTTGTTAAAAAGTTTTTTACGAAGATTGTAATCTCCCAATAGGGTCAGCGAAAATTAAATTTTTTCTCCCCACACAAGCCTTAAAATTCGTCCATTGGTGAGTACTAATTATGCTCAATTCCGAAAGTAAAAAGTTTCGTGAAAATCCTTAAAAATTGCGCAAATATTATCCGATTTTAATGAATAAGGGCTCTTTAGTGTAGTAAAGACCTATCGTTAAAAGGTGTAGTAAGGACCTATAGTTAAAAAAAAATATTTCGATTAAAGTCAACATTTGTTCATTGGTATAAGTAATGCCGTATAACTATAATATGTCACTGGACATAAACAGGTGAACAGAAGAAAAATCAAACCAACGTCTTTTTACCTAATAAGCCATTATTCCTTAAAATCGGATATTATTTAACTATTTAGTACGACGATGAAAAATTAGGAATTATGAATTTTTTTCCCCAGTTTCGGAAGTCAATCGGAATTATTTTTGTAATGAATCACATGACTTCACTATAAACTTAATTTTTCAGAGTTTAAGTTATAAATATTTAAAAAAAAATATATATATAAATGTTATAAGGGGAAAAAAATAACAATTTAACGGGAAATTTCTTGGATTATTTCGGTGGCGAGTGACTCAACCGATTTTCCTCAAATTCAGGCTTTATTTTGTTTTACTTTTGAATTAATTTTTTCCACATATTTCAAGTCGCCTTAGTGAATTCCATGCTAGAAGTTGAAAAGATAACTCAAATCGAAGTATTGCCAACAACCCCTCAGTGCACAGTGGTCGAATTTGGTAATTTTTTTTGCTTATAGGGTAATTTAATTAATATCTTGAGAACGAATAAAGATATTGGAGTAAAATTTTGTGTAAAATATATTCAAATGACAGCTTACATCCGACAATAAAATGAGCGACATAGATTAAGACCACTCTTACCGACCCTATAACCTAAAAATCTTAAATATTTTTATAACCTTTTTAAATGCAGACAACACAATCGTAGCAACTTAATTTAAGATTTATTTAAATAAATTTTTTTATTTGTGGTATTTAATAGTTTTTAATGAAAATTTTTACTTTTAAGCAAGAGTTTATATATGTAAAATGTTTGATAAAATGTTTGCAACCGTAAACATACACTTTATTCCACACAAATCCACGTCACCTAAGTCAATTAAAAACCAGCAGTGATTCAAAAGTAGAAAGAAAGTCTTCAAATATTTACCTCAACAACTAATCCGAGTCTGAATAACTGTCAGCACTTTTATCGCTGTCATCTTCTTTCTGCTGCGGAATTTCAAGCAACGAACGAACTTCTGCGGTAAAAACTTGGAGCTTTTTTTTTTGAAAATTGTCCGCATTTTTTATGGGTCAGATGATAATAACAACCTGTTTATCAAGTCCGTGTTTCTATCTACTCTTGAAGTTTTGCGGGTAAATAATTCGCGATAACGCCGGACATCTTTGTTCCTTGCCTCCTGAGCTTCTTCGGATAACTGTCCAATTGGAAGTATACAGCTTTTGATAATAGTACTACCGTGGTAAAGTACTTTGTGTACACTTACTGGCATGTAAAACCACGGATACAATTTTATTTATAAATTGGTCGTATCCTCTGTATACTTCTTAAATGCTTCTTCATTAATGAGCAGTTCTGAGTTTTAGCTTTTTAAGATGGTGTGAAAACAATTTATGAGCTCCAAATCTATGCCAGTTATTCTTGCTGATATTTCAGAATTTTAAAAAAAACGTCTGGCAGTATTGCCGTCATTACTATTACCAGATTTCGACTTAAGCATATCAATCAACAAACCGGTATCTTTTCGAAATTGGTTTTGAATTTCTTTCTTTCTTGTTAAAACCTTATCTCTTAGTTCACCAGTTGCTTGCCATTATTTAAATTCTAATCTGTAAGATATATGCAGTAAACATTCCATGAAACGAATGTAAGCATGCAATGGTGAAAGCCCTAAGGAAAGCATATTGGAGTCAACCGTTTTGCGCAATAAGGCTTGCGGATTATTTATACTCGTCGGTTTCGCTCCGCATATATAGCATGTTTGAGTTGAACTATAAGCCGACAAAGCATTGCATACTTTCCCGTCAACCATGCACAGAAAAAGAGTCGCTTTAACTTGTAAAATCACATTACTCATGTGAATTTCGGTTGGAGTAAGTGCAGAAATTTGATCTTCAATATACTTAACTTCTCTTTTCATTGTTTCTGTTGTTTCCTTTGCAAAAATAAATTTTATAGGACGACAGTACTTCGTTGATGACGTTGCTGGATTTTACCAAACAACTATTTTCTCATCAGTTGTTGAAGTACCGAACAGTTGAATAAAAACAATCGAAATAGAAAATAAACTTTCATCAAACAGATTTTCTGAAGTGAATCTTTGTTTGTATTGGCTTTGCTGAGCACCATCGCAGCACCATTTTATTATGATATTTACTACTTACTTACTTACTTAGGTGGCCATGACAACCCGTTGACGGGTTACGGCCGACTTCATTAGCTCTCGCCAGGCGTCTCTGCTTCGCACACACAGTCTCCAATCTCTTTCACCAAGCGCGGTAAGGACTTCCTCGGCCTGGTCAATCCATCGAAGGCATGGTCTTCCTCTTTGTCGTCGACGCTCAGCTTTCGTTTCAAACACCTTTTTCGCTGGAGTCACCAACTCGAACAGGACCAAAGATTTTGCGAAGAACTTTCCTCTCGTACACCCCGAGAGCGGCTGCATCTGCTTGCGATACCACCCATGCCTCAGCGCCGTGGAGAAGCACAGGTTTGATGAGCGTCTCTTAGAGTGTTAGTTTTGTAGATCAAGAGAGGGCTCTGGAACCTAATTGCTTACTTAGCCCGTTGTAGCACCTATTAGCAATTGTTGTTCTTTGCTTTATATCCAGGCTGACATTGTTGTTGCTGTTTACGGCGGTGCCAAGGTATGTTAACTTCTTGACAACTTCAAAGTTATATTTGCCTGCTGTAACATGGGAGCCTAGACGCCGCACTTCCCTATTTGCAGACAGCATATACTTTGTTTTGCCCTCGTTCACCGTTAAACCCACTTTGGCTGATTCCTTTTCGATAGGCAGCGGTTACTATCAATAATATATATATCAATATCATCAGCATACGCAAGGAGCTGGATACCTTTGTAGAAAATGGTACCATTTCAATGTACACCTGCCTTTCGTAGGATACCCTCCATGATGAAATTGAAGAGATCGCATGATAGCGGGTCGCCTTGTCTGAAACCTCGTTTGGTATTAAAGGTTTCGGAGAGGTCATTTCATACCTTGACGGAGCTGCATGTATTGCTCAACGTCATCTTGCAGAGCCTTATCAACTTTGCAGGCATACCGAACTCAGACATTGTTGCGTACAGGCAATCCCGAATCAACAAAGAGATGATGGATATCGATTTGGTTTTCGTGGTTTTTCTCCAGGATTTGGCGTAGTGTAAAAATGTATTCTATGGTGGACTTTCCAGGACAAAAGCCATACTGATAAGGTCCAATCAGTGTTTTGGTATGCTGCTTCAATCTTTTACACAATACGCTCGAAAGAACCTTGTATGCGATGGAAATAAGACTGATACCTCGGTAGTTGGCGCAGATTGTCGGGTCTCCTTTCTTAAGTATAGGACTAAGCACACTGAGATTCCAATCATCGGGCATGCTTTCCGCTAGCCATATTTTGCTGATGAGTTGATGCATGCACCTTATAACTCACCACCGCCGGTTTTAAACAATTCAGCAGCCAGGCCATCAGCACCTGCGGCTTTGTTGTTTTTGAGTCACTGGATAGCAACTTTGACCTCATCCATCATCGTCGATTTGTGGACTCAGACTGCATTCTCCAAGGGCGGAATTATTGGTATCGCCGCCTGCAAGCAGATTGGAAAAATGCTGTCTCCATAATTTCATTGCGCACTGCGTATCTGTAACCAGATCACCATTCTCATCTCTACAAGTGGATGCTCCGGGCTTGAAACCTTGGGTTAGACGCTTAACCTGCTGGTAGAATTTTCGAGCATCCTTCTTGCCCTGGTACACCTCAAGTTTTTCTCGCTCACGCTTTTCCTGCTCTCTTTTTTTACGTCTGAAAAGGCATCTCCCTTCCTTCCTCTTATCGCGATAGTTTTCGTGCATGGCTCGCGTTGCAGCTGACTGCAGCGTCTTTTCATATGCGGCGTTTTTGCTGCTGTCGCGTCGCGACACTCCTGGTCATACCATTGGTTGCGAGGTTGCGGGCGCCGAAAACCAATGACTTCTTCAGCAGCAGTGCGCAGGGAGTGGGATATATGCGCCCAAAGTTCACCAGCGTCGTCGAGGCAAAAGTAAGGTTGGTTGAGCTTAACCGAGAGTAATTAATTTTTAAAATAAGCTTTTAATAGTTCATTTTCTTGAACTTTACATAGCCTTGCAACGGTATGGCCAATTAAAGATTGAAATTTAATTTCGGCCAAACTTTCGGTTAAAGTAAAATAATTTGGATAGCACAAAAGCTTTGCTAAATTAATTTTGTCATAGCTTGGATATAATTTTAGGCATATATCCTTTGAATAATCTTTTAGTTTACGGTACTGATGTTTCGATCAATTCCAATCGATTATAAGAGCGAGAGCTTGTTCAGGAGAAATACTTTTAGGAGGCTCTACTGTTAATCTTGACTTCTTAAAAGTAGTGCCTCTTTTTTGGGAAGTTCCTTCACAAGTGCTGCTGAATTTCGTTTTCCAGTGGCTATCGTTTTTAGTTTAGTAGCCAGAAAAAGTGCACCTTGCTCGTTGGTTTTTGCAAGTTCATTAGCCTTTTTCATTTGCAATTTTTGGCAGCAATCTTCGAAATTTTTGATTGGCAAAAAGTGAGGTTTTTGGTCTACTAAATTTATAACAAACAAATTGTGGTAGCTCTATTTTATATGAGAGCCAATCTTTTTTTGCTACAAGAAAGCGCTCCCTTTTTCGGGAAACTTTTGTCCATCTTAGGCTTAATTGTTGAACAAGGCTTCGCACAAATGATTTTAATTTATCTAAATCAATTCTATCATTAGATCCTAAAAAAACATGTCCACAAAGCGAATATATTATATTATCAACTTGTTCGTTCTTAGATGTCGAAAGCCACAAAGTAAAAATTTCTAGTCTTGAAATTTCGGAAGTCATATTGTAAATGAAAAAAATTGTTTCGGTGCCGCAGATAGCCCCAAGATTTTTGATGGCTTCTGTTAGTTTATAAATCAATAAAACAAATAAGAAAAATAAGTGGTCTTTACTTTACCGTTTAAGAAAGATTTTTCCTACGAAAATGAAAAATTATAAATTTGGTTTACCAAAAATATATATATGTTTTTAGTTTAAAAAAAAATATTTAGAAACACTTTAAAGATTTATTTTAAAAATAACGATTGTGTACACTTCAACAATTTATTTTACAAAAAAAAATTATTTTATTGCAACATGTTTTAAAAAACTACTGAGCTTTAAACATACTCAATTTTTATTACGAGCACAGTTATTTTTTTCATGTTCTGCTTTCAATGGCTTTTCTTGTCCCATTATAGATATTGTAGAAACAGAAGAGTTTTTCTGCTTACATTGACTAAGAAGACTTACTTAAGCCGAGTTAAAATAAAGACGACTGATTCGTTTCGTTATAAAACTTTAACTAGCTTAGAATTTTATTATAGCTGCTACAATACGGTTCATGTTTCAGTATGTATACTTATATACGAGTACAGTGTATTACGTTATATTTGGTTTAACATAAAATAAATACTTCTGCCAGTGGTGGTACATTTGATGCTTTAACATCTTGCCCCCGTTGAAAGGATGAAAGGACTTTCAAGCAGGCAAAACAGCTAATTTGTGAATGGGGCGACGAATGATTCCCTTCATGGTGCGAACATCTACAACTCGAACACGTCCGTCTGAGCCATATGTTCAATTTTCAATTCTACCTAACTGCCAGTGTAGGGGTGGCACATTGTCCTCATGTATAATAACCATAGTGCCAATAGTAATATTAGGTTCTTGGCTTGTCCATTTCACTCGAGTCTGCAATTCATTGATGTAGTCGTGGGACCACTTTTTCCAAAAATGTTGCTTAATTGCAGTCACACGAGACCATTTGCTTAAGTTGTCGATATTACCAGGTACTATATGTTCCGGTAGCGATTTCAACGAACTTCCAATGATGAAATGTGCTGGAGTTAGCGCTTCATAATCATTAGGATCTGCAGATAGCGGCGATATCGGTCTAGAGTTTAAAAAAGCTTCAATATCCACCAACGCAGTCGACAATTCTTCGAAAGTTAGTTTAGTATTGCCTAAACTGCGGTTAAGAAGACCTTTGGCTGACTTAACAGCTGCCTCCCAAATACCACCAAAGTTCGGAGCCCTGGGAGGAATAAAATGAAAATTGATGAATTCTGATGAACAATAATGAATAATTAATTTTTGATTTTCTTTTTGAAAAAGGAAAATTTTGAGTTCTGCAAGTTTATTGCGAGCGCCGACAAAATTGGTTGCATTGTCGCAAAATAAATCAGTTGGTAGTCCTCTTCGGGCAATCATACGTTTGAGTGCTGCCAAAAACGCATCTGTTGTTAAGTCCGAAACAATTTCAATATGAATAGCCTTTGTAGATAGACAGATAAATATAGCAATATATGCCTTATATGGTGTCTTGCCTCTAATGCGCAAATAAATGTTGACTGGGCCGCAAAAGTCCATGCCACATCTGGCGAATGGTCGTGATGGGGTGAGTCGTTCAACATGTAGGTTTCCCATTAGCTGTTGCATCAGTTTTGGCTTATATCTAGTACAGTGCATGCAATTACTAACTACTTGCCGCGCTACATTTCTTGCATTTATGATCCAGTATTCCAATCGAATTATAGCTATAAGTGCCTTTGGTCCAGCGTGGTAGTTTTTAATGTGTAGATGACGAACATACCGAACGGTAAAATCACACTTACTTGGCAATAATATTGGATGCTTTCTTTCATTTGGAAAGTCCGATAGCTCAAGTCTTCCACCAACTTTCAGAAGTGTAAAACCTCCAGTATTAGAGTGAAACGGATTTAAAGATCTCAGTGCGAGTGTTGCCAGCTTATTTTTCTTTAATAAAAGAATGTCTTCATTAAAATGTTTTTCCTGTATATTCCAAATAATGCAATTCATAGCGTGCCTTAACTCTTGAGGGGAAGGTGAATCAAACTCAAAGCAGCTCCTGGTACTGTTAAGTTTTCGATAAAATCGAAACATCCACGCAACGATGCGTAAAGTATACAAATGAGAGCTATATTTGCTGATTTTTTCCAAAATGTAGTTGGAGACAATATCAATTTTAAATGATGATTTTCGTTTTTCCTTTTCCACTTCCTCTATATTTATATCAGAGTTTTTTTCTTGGTAACTATCTTCCATGAGAAAAGATGGACCTCTGTACCAAATAGAGTCAGATAATTGCTCTACCGTGCTTCCTCGAGAAACTATATCTGCTGGGTTGCTTTGTGATGGTACATGTTTCCAAATAGCGTCAGAAGTTAAGTCTTGAATTTCAGAAATTCTATTTCCGACAAACGTGGAAAGTGTAGCCGAATGGAGTTTAAGCCAATGAATAACAATTTGGGAATCTGTCCAAAGAAAAGTGCTGATTCGTTCATTTTCGAAAAGTACCTTTATTTTTGAATACAGTCGAGCCAAAAGAAGCGCACCACACAGTTCTAATTTTGGCAGTGATTGTTTTTTGGTTGGAGCAACTCTTGATTTTGCTGTAAGAAGTTGTACGTGAGCAATTCCAAAATTGTCGATGGTTCTTGTGTATATGCAGCAGCCATACGCGCGAATAGATGAATCACAAAAACCATGAAGTTGAAGCGAAATCGATTTAGGAGACAAACAATATCTTGGTATTGAGACTGAAGAAAGTGATGACAAAACATTGAGCAATCCGTTCCAAGCGAAATGTATATTTTGTGGGACCGATTCGTCCCAATCTATTTTAAGTAACCACAGCTCTTGTAAAATAATCTTGGCGGTTATGATAATGGGGGCTAAGAGTCCCATGGGATCGAAAAATGATGATGCTATTGAAAGTATAGAGCGTTTTGTAACGCGACAGTTGATACTTGTTTTTGGATTAAACGAACATACGAAATGATCACGGTTCTGATCCCACTTTATTCCTAATGCACTTGTTATAAAAGCATCGTCCAAATTTAAATCCTTAATTGTTTTGTCGTCCCTAAAACTTTGATGATTTGAATGCCATTTCTGAAGTTGAAAGCATCCCTTTTTTAATATTTCTGTGACTTCATTCTTTATTATGGTAAGCTCAGACACTGAATTAGCTCCGCATAAGAAGTCGTCGACGTAAAACGATGACTTTACAGCATTTGCACCAATTTTAAATATATCAGAATAATGCTCTGCTAAGTAAATAAGGCTTCGAATAGCAAGGTACGGTGCAGCAGCCATTCCATACGTTACAGTATTGAGTTCGTAAGTTCGAATTTCCATATCAGCTGAGTTTCTCCAAAGAATGTACTGAAACCTACGATCATCTGGCTCAACCAATACCTGCCTATACATTTTTGATATATCAGCTGTGAAAGCGTAGCGAAATAAGCGAAAACGAAGCAAAAGCATAAATAAGTCAGGTTGTAACGTTGGGCCGACCATTTGCATTTCATTCAAGGATTTTTGTGAAGTAGTTTTACAGGACGCATCGAAAACCACCCGTAACTTCGTGGTTGTACTGCTTGGTCTTAATACAAAATGATGTGGGATATAATAATGTGGTTGATTTAAAGTAGGATTGTTCACCAAACTCATGTGATTCAGACTTTCATATTCTTCCATGAACAAAATGTATTGAGCCTTTAGAGCAGGCGATCGTGCTAAGCGGCGTTCTTGTGCAACAAATCTTTGTAACGCTGTGACGTAAGATATTCCAAGACAAGTAGGGCTATCCTTAAATGGTATCTTCACAATCAACCGACCATCTTTATTTCGAGAAACTGTTTCATTAAAAATTTGCTCACATTTGCGTTGCTCAGGAGTCCAAGTGCATGCGACAGAGACTTCATCGAGTTTCCATAATCTCTCCAGTTTACTATCTAGCGAGTCATCACATGTAAGCAAGCATCTTGGTACTTGAAAACTACCTGATTCTTGATATCTACCAGACACTACCCAGCCTAATAACGTTTTTTGCAAAATTGGTAAGTTTTTACCAAGTTTTATTTGACCCACAGATAAAATGCTGAAAAAGCTTTCTGTTCCCAAAAGAAGGTCGATGCGATTTGATTTAAAAAATTCTTTATCAGCGAGCTCAGCATTAGGTGGTAGGTTCCAAGATGAAATATCTATTTCAGATTCTGGTTGATAAGCTAGTGAAGCACGATTTAATTGTTGTAGAAGTTTTATATTTTTTATTTGTTGAGGCAATTTCCGATACTACGAATTTCAAGATTTTGTTTATCTCTGCCCAAATTTATTTTTTGCGAGAATTCATCAGTTATAAAATTAACTTGTGAACAAGAGTCCAACAAGGCTCTTCCTAACTTGAAACAACCTGAAGAGTCACGAACTAAAACCATTGCGGTTGCTAAAATAATATGATCTGTCTGTTTTATGGTCTGTGCCTAGGCATACAGCACAAGTTGAACTTGAACATGAAAAAGAATAGTTATGATGCTTTTTGTTCTGTTTATGTATGGTGGGTCTTTCAATGGAGCTAGTATGAAGTGATTCCAAATATTGACAATGTCTTTCCAAAATTGTGGTGCAATCGCCCCATGAAGGTAGATTTTTAAAGTCCAATGATTCCTTCCATTTTCTTCTGGTCTCATCATCAACCTTCTGCAGAACTAAATATATAAGCATGGCCTGTGTTATTTGCTCATTGGTACCTAAAGTCTGAAGGGAACCATAAAGAGCAGAGAAATTATCCAACAAACTTCTCAGTTGATCAGCATTTGGCTTTGAAATTGAAGGTAAGTCGAAAAGAGATGAAATATTTTCCAGGAAAATCAACGTAGAGTTATCATAACGAGCCTTAAGTCTCTCCAAAGCCTTAGGATAATTTTCACTTGTAACTGGAAAGGCTTTGATTGTTTCAAGTGCTTGACCGTGAAGACAATTTAAAAGATGGTTGAATTTCTCAATGTTAGACAAACTATATTCCCTGTCAATAATTTGACTAAAAGATGTTATAAAATTTTTATACTCAGCATACTTGCCACTAACTGAAGGCAATTTAAGTTTCGGCAACTTGGAGCTAGACATAGGCACTATATGACTGGATTCTGATAGAGAAGTATTATGATCTACATCCCCTAATTGTGACTGAATAGCTACTTTTGTCTTTATGTAAAGGTCTTCTAATTCAGCACGCGCACCATCATCAGAATCATGCTTCTCAATTTGAGTTTGTATGCTAAGAACTTGATTAAAATACGATTCAAGGATTCCTAATCGAAATTTCAATTCTGCTACAGAAAGGGCTTTCCCTTCCCCTCGCCCATTGTTTTCAATAATATTCTTTATGCGTGAAATGTTCTTTTTAGTACTAGCTCGCTGCTGCTTCAATTCTTCTAAAGTCATGATGAACAGCGATCTATGCGTTGACACCTAATAAGATGAAATTATTTTGTAATAGCAGCAACGACGATAGCAATATCTATCTGCACAAGCAAAATAAAAAAAAAAAGCTGTAATTCGGCAGCAAAGTCGGCACCAACGAGGTTAAAGTGACAAGATAGATATGCAGAGTAATGCAAAGATATGCGTTGGTTGCAATATGACTTAAATGTAGCGACGACAAGTGATCGTAAATAATTGAACGCAGCGACGGTAGTATGATGCGTCGGGAACAAGCAAAATAAATCCAACGATAACAGCAAGCTATGCGTCGAGCAATCAAAAAACGAAATGATCGCTACGTTAGTTGCAATGCAATATAATGTAGCGACGGCAGTAGCTTCGACAGGAATCAAAATAACGAAATGATCGTGATGTATTATACGTTAGTTACAATGCGATGGTAGTATGATGCATCAACAGCAAGCAATTGAGCGAAATGATCACAACGCGTTATGCGTTAGTTGTTATGCGATGTTATTGCAGCGACGGCAGTATGATGAGGTGACATCAAGCAATCGAACGAAATGATCGCAACGTGTTATGCGTTAGTTGCAATGCGATGTTATTGCAGCGACGGCGGTATGATGCGTCGACATCAAGCAAATGAACGAAATGATCGCAACGTGTTATGCGTTAGTTGCAATGCGATGTAAATGCAGCGACGGCGGTATGATGCGTCGACAGCAATCAATCGAACGAAATGATCGCAACGTGTTATGCGTTAGTTGCAATGCTATGTTATTGCAGCGACGGCGGTATGATGCGTCGACAGCAAGCAAATGAAAGGAAATGATCGCAACGTTTTATGCGTTAGTTGCAATGCGATGTAAATGCAGCGACGGCGGTATGGTGCGTCGACAGCATATAATGCGATAAAATTGATTTTTTAGTTTAAATATATATTTATTTAAAATATATTAAATTTTTAAGTTTCATACAAATTACCAAACTCCATCCAAGAGTTTAACAGGTAGTCAGCACTGTAGATGAAGCACCAAACTCGCGATTCTGGCGATTCTTGCAGGCAGCAGCTATGGTGTAACAGGGCAGCGACGTGTAATGGTGTTCTGGTGAGAGAGTTAGAGAGTGTGGAGGTAACCGTGTCCATACAAAAAGACATGCTTAAGGAAATCACCGGATGGGCAGCGGACCGCCATATTGATCTTAATTCAAACAGGAGCTCTCTTTTCTCTCTCTTTCTTTTAAAACACCTAAGGATTTGGTTTCTGAACTATAGTAGGAATTGCGGTTGCATGTACTGGCATAGGCTTAGTCTCGTCGGCTTTGGGGGTGGGGCTTGCTAACCTGCTACAGAAATCCTTGATAAAAAAATCAACGTGCGTATAAAAATATGAACAAAAAAAACTAGATAATTTTAACCGGAAGAAAACAAAATACTGACTCTACACCTAACCAACTATCCTGAAAAAAGCCCTATAATAACTGGTCTGGGATCTGATGACCTGATCGCTTCTTCACCCGCCCATCCATGGTTTCCAATTTAAAAAAAACGTTATTTGAAAACCCCACAAATAATGATGCCCGGAGTTAGGTCATAGAATAAACAAAATTAAATCATAATTTTATATTTGTAGATTAATTAATTGTTTTTATAATTTTTTTTTTTTTGTATTTTTGGTTGAAAATAAGATAATATTTTTTATTTTTTAAATTCATTTAATAAGTTATGTTTATTAATTTTAACTTTTATTATGACACATTGTTTTCTTCTTTTTAAAAAATAAATTTTTTTTTTTTTAATTCTAATCAAATTTCATTAACTATTTCATTAACTATCAATTATAACAAACCAAAATTAAAAAAAGTATTATTATATAATGCATATATCAAATAAAGTCTATTATATTTAATTTAAAAAAAAGAATCTTCGCTTTAGTGTTAAGTCAATCAGCTGTTTCAAAATATTCATAAAAAATAGTTAGCAATCAACCCAAAGTGCACTGAACTTTTAGTTTTATGCTTTGTCTTAGTAAAAAAATTTCGAACAAAATTCGCTGTTCGAATTAACATACCAGAGTTTTTTTTTTTTTTGTGTTTCTTTTTCTTCCCTCTTTTTTATTTCTTAAAAATCTTTTTGTTATACTTACAAACAAAATGAATCGTTTCTTATAATGCACTGAGAACCAAAGTGGAAATTGGATAATAATGAGCAACTTAATTCCACTCACTTGCTTTAAACATTGTTTTGCAATAGAACGACTGAAAATGAAACCATATATATTCCATGTATGGAGTGTTATTACACTTGTACTCAATTATTAGTAGCGGAACAAAACGGAACTGAAACAAACTAGTTTTGAGTGCAAACATTATAGCGAAAAAACTACGATGGTTAGGAACAAAATTAAATTTGGAACATTTAAATAAAATTGTCGTTGCATTAACTTCTTATTAATGGAACGCGTTGGGAATGAAAAAAAAATTGTTGCTGCACGTCATGTTGCAGTTGTCAACCAGCAATATTTTAATGCATTCGTCAATAACGCTGACATAGTAATTCTAATAAAAAATAAAGTTCACTACACTTGCTCGACTCAAGGTTAAGAAATGTGTACAGAAATTCTACACCTTTGTTTTGGCGAATTTCCGTCTGTTGATTTAATTTTAATTTAACTTCACAAATATGCTATGTCTGCGTTATTGCATTAAATACAGTTTTGTCTATTACATTGTTACACATATTTATATTTTGATTGTGATCTTATATTTTATATATACATTAATATATTGACACGTATATATGTTATTGATATTTATGTATTATTAACTATTGATATATTATTAAGATTGTATGCGTTTTAATTGTATTATTGTTTATCATTATAAATAATATCATTCTAATTTAATAAAGAGTCAGTTGAAGTCAGAAAACCAAAGACCAAACTTGTTCTTATTTAGCGGCGGGTATTTCTAGTTCATGTACTAGAAACCCAGATTTAGGAACTATTACAAAATAAATTACCAGTTCAAGTACTGGAAATTTAGCCAAAGTAACATTTTTGGAGGCCTTGGCGGGATATCCTAGTTTATGTGCTAGAATATCTTCACGCATTATCCTAGTTTCACGAGATATCCTAGTTTATGTGCTAGAATATCTTTATGAATTAAAGAAACTCTGACTTGAATTCTATTCAGCGTAATTTTCTGGTTCAAGTACTGGAAAATTAAAAAAAATAAAAAAAAGAGATGACATCGACATCAGAGCTAGTAGATCATTAGAAGGATCTCGGGGAAGGGATCCAACGGATCATAAAGAATTTAAAAAAAAAATCTGGCGGATCGGAAGTCAACGTCAGCCTACTACAACGAGCGGTTACGACGGTTGGAACAATGTTGGGACGATTTTGAAGCAACAGATGGAAAGCTACGTATAATAACGGATCAGCCAATGCAACAAGACTACTTCATATCAGGGTACTACGATAAAATCAGCAGTCTAGTTACCAACTATCGAGAAATCTTCCAAGCAGAAGCCAGTCGTTTCAAGGCAGAAGACAAAATGGAAAATATACCAAACATAGCTCCTTAACAGAACATCGCACCAGGACCATTGACCGTGAAGACAGCAACTACTCAACATGTAGCAGAAAAGACACCAATCTTAAGAGCATCATCTGAAGCTTCCATCCAACACGGACTGGTAAGAAAGATGACTTCTCGAATGGTCACATTGAGGCGAACACTCGAAAACATACAAGCAGTCCAAGAAAACCAGCCAGTGCAGTTTTACCAAACTAAACTTAACAACATAAATCATCTTTGGACTCAAATAGAATTTGTGTACGACGAACTTTGGGAACACTTTGAAGATCCTGCAGTGGCAGGCTTCGACCAAGTGGAGTACGACCAACTGGAAGAAATGGTACAATACCAATTAGTAGAGCTCTCTATAAGAGCAGATCAATGTCAAAGCAATAGATTCGCTGCTCCAACCATGAGAGAAGATCAAACAATGCAAAGTACAGAGCATCTCCCAAAGGTAACTCTCCCACAGTTTAATGGCGATACCTGAAGCAACAATTCTCCGATCTATTTTCCCAAATGATCGACAAACAACCAATATCAGCAGTGCAAAAAATGTGGTACCTAAAGGCCAACGTTACAGGAGAAGCTGCAAAGCTAATCAATCATTTTTCGTCAACAGAAAACAACTATGTAGCCGCTTGGACGTTATTGCAAGAACGGTACAACAACAAAAGGGTAATAGTGGCTACGCTAATCGAAAAGTTAGTGAATCAGCCATCAGGAACCTCAACTGCTGCAAACAAACAAACAAATTGGCCATTTCAGCCCTTGAAAGGACTTTGACCGAGCTTCTTAGGATCGATTGTGTTGTGTGTGTTATTAAGTGTTTGCACACAATTGACCGAGAACTGCACCTACATGTTTTATGCCGACTCCGAACGGCTCATGTTCTCAAGAAGCTTTACATGGCATTATTTACTCTCTGAGGTTTGCCATTGTCTGCACAGAGGTGGTGACCAGGGCTGCCACTCTTAAAGATTTTATTCTACCAAATTTCATGCAAAAATTTACCAAAATGAAAAACAATTTACCAAACACAAAAAATTTTTTTTGTAAGTTAAATTTAAATATGTTTTTTTATTAAATTAACATTTATTAAAGATTTCATTCACAAGACAAAAAATATTATTATATTATATTATCATATTATTAAACTAACGTTAACTGTACAAAAAAATCATAATTATATATATATTAAAAATTAATGAAATTAATTGAATTAATTAGATTACTTATCAAAAATGTTAATCTACAAGTAATTTGTTGGCAACCACACATAATAAGGTTTATTTTTTACCTAATTTTAGAATCTAATTTAACCTAACCTGATTTTATACCCCCACGCGTACTGCGTAAGGGGTACATTAATTTTGTCACGACGTGTGAAACGCCCATAAGGAGGCGTGGAAGGCATAGAAAAGTGTATACATATATTCTTGATCAGCATCACCACCTAAGTTGATTAAGCCATGTCCGTCTGTCTGTCTGTGGAGACGATTACAGCCGTAATTTTAAAGCTATCGCGCTGAAATTCGATATTTAAGCTTTTTTTAAAAACAAAAATCAAGTTCGAGAATGGGCCAAATCTGATGAAAACTACGCCTACCTCCCATACAAACCCAATGATTAAAACTCCATAAAAAAGCGAATATTTAAGCTACAAAACTTAAATTCGGCATTTGTGTAGTCTATGACAAAACAGATGTGTTAGAAAAATGGGCGTCATCCACTTACTAACATGCCCACCTCCCATACAACCCTAATATTGAAACCTTTATATAAAGGCTTGTGTCGAAGCTATAAAAATAAAATTAAATATTTATAATTTTTATATAAAAATTAAGACGTATGAGAAAAATGAGCGTAATCCACTTACTAACATGCCCACCTCTCATACAACCCCAAATTGAAAACTTTATAAAAAGGCTTGTCTTTACTTTGCAGGAAAACAATTTGATATGAATGTATTTTAGACGTCATCAAAATAGTAAAATTTTTTGAAATATCATATAAAAAGAGCTGCAATTTAAGATTTTGTACCATTGCGAATCACCCGTGGGGTATTTTAACTTCGGCCAAGTCGAAGACATACCTTACTAGTTTTAGAATCCGTTTCGCTTGAAGATGTTTCATCGCTTTCCACATTGGTCGCCTTCTATCTAATAACAAATTTAAATACAAATGACATAATCGCTTCGAATATCAATTTTAAGAAAATCAATTTATTAAAAATAAAAAGTTACTGATCCATTTTAGCGATCCATCAATTTCTTCCCTAAGCCGACGATCTAAGCAACTGACAAATTCAAAATTTTTACATTTTACTTTTCGATCATTCGTGCAATTTCCACTTGATGCGTTCGTCTTTATTTGAAAGATTATTTCCAATCATAACGGTGGTGCTGCACAATGAGCATGGTTGATATAATTTTTATACAATCATTTTTTTATATGTTACTAATATGAATTTTTCATTAATTTGAAATTTACCAAAACGAAAAAAAAATTACCATTTTACCAAGTCAAAATATTTTTACCAAATTTGGTAATATTTTACCAAATTTGGTAATATTTTACCAAAACGGCAGCCCTGGTGGTGACCGATCAGAAAATTTTTTTATTGAAAATAACATTTCGCCGCGGCTGGGGATCGAACCCGGGCTCCGAGCATGCTAAGCCACACACTTAACCTGCATGCCACGGTCACCACAACTGCTGCAACAATGAAGAATTTACACGACACAACACGTGAATGCATCATGGCCCTAGACAACTTAGGGGTTGATACAAAGGCTTGGGATCCGATCCTTTTCCATTTACTACTAAAGAAACTAGATCCAGCAACACACATGAGATTTGAACAATCCTTGACGAACCCAAAGGAGTTACAAAAGGTGGATGACTTCCTGCTGTTTTTGGAAGGACAGTTTCATACATTGGAAGCTATTGGACTTAAGGATAAGACTTCATTGCCACAACTGTCTAACAAAGTTGTGTCTTCTATTACAACATCGAGCAACAGCTGCAAACTATGTGATAATGGTAGCCATCCATTGTACTACTGCAAGAAATTCCTAAAACTGTCATCCACAGAACGCCAATCGTGGGTCAAAAAACAACGTTTGTGTTTCAATTGTTTCAAAAACGATCACACGTCAAATAAATTAAATCATAATTTTATATTTGTAGATTAATTAATTGTTTTTATTATTTTTTTTTTTTTTTTTTTTTTTGGTTGAAAATAAGATAATATTTCTTTTTTAAATTCATTTAATAAGTTATGTTTATTAATTTTAACTTTTATTATGACACATTGTTTTCTTATTAAAAAATAAATTTTTTTTTTTTTTAATTCTAATCAAATTTCATTAACTATTTCATTAACTATCAATTATAACAAACCAAAATTAAAAAAAAGTATTATTATATAATGCATATATCAAATA
Organism: Tetanocera ferruginea; assembly: GCA_958299015.1. Classification (NCBI taxonomy): domain Eukaryota; kingdom Metazoa; phylum Arthropoda; class Insecta; order Diptera; family Sciomyzidae; genus Tetanocera; species Tetanocera ferruginea. The sequence goes on along the minus strand of OY282641.1, from coordinate 86,588,041 downwards.
AAGTCTATTATATTTAATTTAAAAAAAAGAATCTTCGCTTTAGTGTTAATTCAATCAGCTGTTTCAAAATATTCATAAAAAATAGTTAGCAATCAACCCAAAGTGCACTGAACTATTAGTTTTATGCTTTGTCTTAGTAAAAAAATTTCGAACAAAATTCGCTGTTCGAATTAACATACCAGAGTTTTTTTTTTTTTTGTGTTTCTTTTTCTTCCCTCTTTTTTATTTCTTAAAAATCTTTTTGTTATACTTACAAACAAAATGAATCGTTTCTTATAATGCACTGAGAACCAAAGTGGAAATTGGATAATAATGAGCAACTTAATTCCACTCACTTGCTTTAAACATTGTTTTGCAATAGAACGACTGAAAATGAAACCATATATATTCCATGTATGGAGTGTTATTACACTTGTACTCAATTATTAGTAGCGGAACAAAACGGAACTGAAACAAACTAGTTTTGAGTGCAAACATTATAGCGAAAAAACTACGATGGTTAGGAACAAAATTAAATTTGGAACATTTAAATAAAATTGTCGTTGCATTAACTTCTTATTAATGGAACGCGTTGGGAATGAAAAAAAATTGTTGCTGCACGTCATGTTGCAGTTGTCAACCAGCAATATTTTAATGCATTCGTCAATAACGCTGACATAGTAATTCTAATAAAAAATAAAGTTCACTACACTTGCTCGACTCAAGGTTAAGAAATGTGTACAGAAATTCTACACCTTTGTTTTGGCGAATTTCCGTCTGTTGATTTAATTTTAATTTAACTTCACAAATATGCTATGTCTGCGTTATTGCATTAAATACAGTTTTGTCTATTACATTGTTACACATATTTATATTTTGATTGTGATCTTATATTTTATATATACATTAATATATTGACACGTATATATGTTATTGATATTTATGTATTATTAACTATTGATATATTATTAAGATTGTATGCGTTTTAATTGTATTATTGTTTATCATTATAAATAATATCATTCTAATTTAATAAAGAGTCAGTTGAAGTCAGAAAACCAAAGACCAAACTTGTTCTTATTTAGCGGCGGGTATTTCTAGTTCATGTACTAGAAACCCAGATTTAGGAACTATTACAAAATAAATTACCAGTTCAAGTACTGGAAATTTAGCCAAAGTAACATTTTTGGAGGCCTTGGCGGGATATCCTAGTTTATGTGCTAGAATATCTTCACGCATTATCCTAGTTTCACGAGATATCCTAGTTTATGTGCTAGAATATCTTTATGAATTAAAGAAACTCTGACTTGAATTCTATTCAACGTAATTTTCTGGTTCAAGTACTGGAAAATTAAAAAAAATAAAAAAAAGAGATGACATCGACATCAGAGCTAGTAGATCATCAGAAGGATCTCGGGGAAGGGATCCGACGGATCATAAAGAATTTAAAAAAAAAATCCGGCGGATCGGAAGTCAACGTCAGCCTACTACAACGAGCGGTTACGACGGTTGGAACAATGTTGGGACGATTTTGAAGCAACAGATGGAAAGCTACGTATAATAACGGATCAGCCAATGCAACAAGACTACTTCATATCAGGGTACTACGATAAAATCAGCAGTCTAGTAACCAACTATCGAGAAATATTCCAAGCAGAAGCCAGTCGTTTCAAGGCAGAAGACAAAATGGAAAATATACCAAACATAGCTCCTCAACAGAACATCGCACCAGGACCATTGACCGTGAAGACAGCAACTACTCAACATGTAGCAGAAAAGACACCAATCTTAAGAGCATCATCTGAAGCTTCCATCCAACACGGACTGGTAAGAAAGATGACTTCTCGAATGGTCACATTGAGGCGAACACTCGAAAACATACAAGCAGTCCAAGAAAACCAGCCAGTGCAGTTTTACCAAACTAAACTAAACAACATAAATCATCTTTGGACTCAAATAGAATTTGTGTACGACGAACTTTGGGAACACTTTGAAGATCCTGCAGTGGCAGGCTTCGACCAAGTGGAGTACGACCAACTGGAAGAAATGGTACAATACCAATTAGTAGAGCTCTCTATAAGAGCAGATCAATGTCAAAGCAATAGATTCGCTGCTCCAACCATGAGAGAAGATCAAACAATGCAAAGTACAGAGCATCTCCCAAAGGTAACTCTCCCACAGTTTAATGGCGATACCTGAAGCAACAATTCTCCGATCTATTTTCCCAAATGATCGACAAACAACCAATATCAGCAGTGCAAAAAATGTGGTACCTAAAGGCCAACGTTACAGGAGAAGCTGCAAAGCTAATCAATCATTTTTCGTCAACAGAAAACAACTATGTAGCCGCTTGGACGTTATTGCAAGAACGGTACAACAACAAAAGGGTAATAGTGGCTACGCTAATCGAAAAGTTAGTGAATCAGCCATCAGGAACCTCAACTGCTGCAAACAAACAAACAAATTGGCCATTTCAGCCCTTGAAAGGACTTTGACCGAGCTTCTTAGGATCGATTGTGTTGTGTGTGTTATTAAATGTTTGCACACAATTGACCGAGAACTGGACCTACATGTTTTATGCCGACTCCGAACGGCTCATGTTCTCAAGAAGCTTTACATGGCATTATTTACTCTCTGATGTTTGCCATTGTCTGCAGAGAGGTAGTGACCAGGGCTGCCACTCTTAAAGATTTTATTCTACCAAATTTCATGCAAAAATTTACCAAAATGAAAAACAATTTACCAAACACAAAACATTTTTTTTTGTAAGTTAAATTTAAATATGTTTTTTTATTAAATTAACATTTATTAAAGATTTCATTCACAAGACAAAAAATATTATTATATTATATTATCATATTATTAAACTAACGTTAACTGTACAAAAAAATCATAATTATATATATATTAAAAATTAATGAAATTAATTGAATTAATTAGATTACTTATCAAAAATGTTAATCTACAAGTAATTTGTTGGCAACCACACATAATAAGGTTTATTTTTTACCTAATTTTAGAATCTAATTTAACCTAACCTGATTTTATACCCCCACGCGTACTGCGTAAGGGGTACATTAATTTTGTCACGACGTGTGAAACGCCCATAAGGAGGCGTGGTAGGCATAGAAAAGTGTATACATATATTCTTGATCAGCATCACCACCTAAGTTGATTAAGCCATGTCCGTCTGTCTGTCTGTGGAGACGATTACAGCCGTAATTTTAAAGCTATCGCGCTGAAATTCGATATTTAAGCTTTTTTTAAAAACAAAAATCAAGTTCGAGAATGGGCCAAATCTGATGAAAACTACGCCTACCTCCCATACAAACCCAATGATTAAAACTCCATAAAAAAGCGAATATTTAAGCTACAAAACTTAAATTCGGCATTTGTGTAGTCTATGACAAAACAGATGTGTTAGAAAAATGGGCGTCATCCACTTACTAACATGCCCACCTCCCATACAACCCTAATATTGAAACCTTTATATAAAGGCTTGTGTCGAAGCTATAAAAATAAAATTAAATATTTATAATTTTTATATAAAAATTAAGACGTATGAGAAAAATGAGCGTAATCCACTTACTAACATGCCCACCTCTCATACAACCCCAAATTGAAAACTTTATAAAAAGGCTTGTCTTTACTTTGCAGGAAAACAATTTGATATGAATGTATTTTAGACGTCATCAAAATAGTAAAATTTTTTGAAATATCATATAAAAAGAGCTGCAATTTAAGATTTTGTACCATTGCGAATCACCCGTGGGGTATTTTAACTTCGGCCAAGTCGAAGACATACCTTACTAGTTTTAGAATCCGTTTCGCTTGAAGATGTTTCATCGCTTTCCACATTGGTCGCCTTCTATCTAATAACAAATTTAAATACAAATGACATAATCGCTTCGAATATCAATTTTAAGAAAATCAATTTATTAAAAATAAAAAGTTACTGATCCATTTTAGCGATCCATCAATTTCTTCCCTAAGCCGACGATCTAAGCAACTGACAAATTCAAAATTTTTACATTTTACTTTTCGATCATTCGTGCAATTTCCACTTGATGCGTTCGTCTTTATTTGAAAGATTATTTCCAATCATAACGGTGGTGCTGCACAATGAGCATGGTTGATATAATTTTTATACAATCATTTTTTTATATGTAACTAATATGAATTTTTCATTAATTTCAAATTTACCAAAACGAAAAAAAAATTACCATTTTACCAAGTCAAAATATTTTTACCAAATTTGGTAATATTTTACCAAATTTGGTAATATTTTACCAAATTTGGTAATATTTTACCAAAACGGCAGCCCTGGTGGTGACCGATCAGAAAATTTTTTTATTGAAAATAACATTTCGCCGCGGCTGGGGATCGAACCCGGGCTCCGAGCATGCTAAGCCACACACTTAACCTGCATGCCACGGTCACCACAACTGCTGCAACAATGAAGAATTTACACGACACAACACGTGAATGCATCATGGCCCTAGACAACTTAGGGGTTGATACAAAGGCTTGGGATCCGATCCTTTTCCATTTACTACTAAAGAAACTAGATCCAGCAACACACATGAGATTTGAACAATCCTTGACGAACCCAAAGGAGTTACAAAAGGTGGATGACTTCCTGCTGTTTTTGGAAGGACAGTTTCATACATTGGAAGCTATTGGACTTAAGGATAAGACTTCATTGCCACAACTGTCTAACAAAGTTGTGTCTTCTATTACAACATCGAGCAACAGCTGCAAACTATGTGATAATGGTAGCCATCCATTGTACTACTGCAAGAAATTCCTAAAACTGTCATCCACAGAACGCCAATCGTGGGTCAAAAAACAACGTTTGTGTTTCAATTGTTTCAAAAACGATCACACGTCAAATAATTGCAAATCGAGATGTTGCTGCAAGTGTGATAAAAAACACAACACACTGTTACATGTGGAAAATGGAAATCAAAGGCAACCAGATGCAAAAATACCGTCAGGCAATGAAGCCATTAGCAATATTCCAAATGCAACAGTTTCATCAGCAAGTAATGTGTCAACTCAAGGATACGTACTACTTGCCACAGCAAGGATAAAAATCACTGCGGCCAATGGCAATGCAGGGGAGTTTAGAGCAATATTAGACTCCGGGTCGCAGATCAACATCGTGTCAGAACGTCTCATGAAGAGACTATCCATATCTCCAACCAAAGCTTCCTTGTGCATTGAAGGAATTGGTGATGCTCAAAAGAAGGTCACGCAGAGACTTAATGTCATGATGCAATCGACTAGTGGCAGTTTTACAACAAATTTGGAGGCATTTGTACTTCCAAGCATTATTAGCGCTCAACCAAATCTTCAACTTGATACTTCAAATTGGAAGATTCCAGTCAACTTACAGCTTGCAGATCCAGAGTTTTACAAGCAAGATAAGTTTGACATTTTGCTTGGTGCAGAATTTCATTTCAGTATCATGGTACCTGGTCATATACAGTTAATGACTACCGGCCCAATTCTCCAAAACACGTCACTTGGTTGGATTGTGAGCGGAAAATGTGAATCAACTGAACCATCGGCAGAATCATTGACATGTGCTGTTTTTGGGATAAAAACGGATACTGATAGCAAAGATGGTCCACTAATCGAAGCAATTGAAAAGTTATGGAAGATGGATGAGTTTGAAACAACTGAAAAGAGTATGTCGCTAGCAGAACAACAATGCAAAACACATTTTCTGCAAAATATGTGCAAAAATGACCAGGGACGCTTCATCGTAAAATTACCATTTCTAGAAAATCCAGCATTATTGGGAGAATCAAGGGTGATGTTGCACAATAGATTTCTTGGTCTTGAACGTCGACTTCAAAGAAACATGGAGGTACGGAAACAATATGTGGAATTCATGAGAGAGTACGAAAGATTAGGACACATGAAGAAGGTGAACCTTAACTCAATTCCATCTCCGAAATACTTCATTCCTCATCATTGTGTCTTGAAACCCGAGAGTACCACTACCAAATTGCGAGTTGTGTTCGATGCCTCCGCCAAAACCACGACAGGGTATGCATTAAATGATATACTGCATACGGGGCCCACAGTTCAAAGTGAACTGTTTTCAATACTGCTACGTTTTCGATTGCCACGTTTTGTCTTCACGACCGACATTGAGAAGATGTATCGGCAGATCCTAATACATCCAGAAGATCAACAGTATCAAATCATCATTTGGAGAGAGAATCCAACAGCAGAAATAAAGTACTATCAATTAAACACCATCACATATGGTACTCGATCAGCCCCATACCTGGCTACCAAATGTCTTCAAGAAATCGCAAACAACAACATGCTAAGTCATCCCTTGGGAGCTCAAATGTTGCATGACAATTTGTATGTGGATGATGGGCTTGGAGGATCAAACAGTCTGGCTACAGCCACAGAAATGCAACATCAACTGATCGAAATACTGAACACACATGGATTTAATTTACGAAAGTGGTGTGCGAATCATCCCAAACTATTGAAAAATATTCCACAAGGTGACCAGGAAGTGAATTTGGACTTATCTAAGGACAATAATGATTGAATAAAAACACTTGGTTTATTGTGGTTACCGAAGGCAGATGTATTCTGCATCAGAACAACGCTGGATCCTGTGCGGGCAATCACTAAGCGAACAATCAGTTCCGATTTAGCACGACTGTTTGATCCACTGGGATTATTGGCACCCGTAATTGTTAAAGCAAAACTATTCATACAGCATCTATGGCAAATAAAGTTATCCTGGGATGAAGCACTACCATCAGATCTCGACGCCACATGGACAGCATTTCGAGAAAATTTGAGCAACTTAAACGATCTCAATATACACAGGCACATATTCAAGGGAGAACTGTCATCGTCAACACAACTGCACATCTTCACTGACGCTTCTGAAAGGGCTTTTGGTGCGGCAGCATACTTACGAACAACGCTGAAGGATGGCAGGATAATAACGCGATTATTATGCGCGAAAACCCGTGTTGCACCACTTAAAACACAATCGTTGCCTCGACTAGAACTTTGCGCTGCACTAGTCGGTTCCCAGATCGCAGCTCGAGTGAAAACAGATTGTCAGATAAAGAACCAAACTACTTTCCTTTGGACCGATTCTGAAGTTGTGCTTCATTGGATTAATGCACAATCCTCCACATACAAAACTTTTGTGGCAAACAGAATATCAAAAATTCAAATGTTAACTTCACCTGTGCAATGGCGACATGTCAGCTCGAAGGCAAACCCAGCTGATTTACTATCAAGAGGTTGCTCAGCAAAGGCATTGACTGACAACGCACTTTGATTTCAAGGACCGATGTTTTTACATGGCAAACAAGAACTATGGCCCCCAATGTGGTCAAACCAGCTGAAATTTCCGTCTGATATCGAAAAGAAAAAGGATACAGCCATATCATTGCTCACTGGGCAAGCAAATGGAGAATGGATTTATCAAATTAATCACCACAATTCTTTCGGTACACTTCAAAGAATAATTGGATAAGTGTTAAGGTTTATCAAGAATACAAGGTGCAAACAGAAGTCTAGATCGGAACACATGGTTCTGTCAACAATCGAACAAGAAAATGCAATGGCGGCCATCATCAAGATCATTCAAGCCGATGACTTCAAAGAAGAAATCCAAAACCTGAAGCAGCACAAAGAAGTCAAAATGAGCAGTTCACTCCGCAGTTTATCACCATTTCTAGATGACACAAACATTCTTCGAGTGGGGGGACGTTTAGAAATTGCAGCACTTCCATACGACGCTAAGCATCAAATGGTGCTCCCGTACAACGACCCGCTGGTAAGTTACTTTTCATCAAGGTACATGAAGAGAACAAGCACTGTGGACCTCAAGCGTTGTTAGGAACCTTGGGGCAACGTTTCTGGCCTATAAAGGGGAAAACAACAGCTCGATCAATTGTCCAGCATTGTATCCGATGTAATAAAGCTCGCCCTCAATTAGTACAACAAATGATGGGAAACCTGCCAGCTACTAGAGTAATACCAGCTCGACCATTCATTAACACTGGTGTCGATTACGCGGGACCTTTATGGGTGCATTATAAGGTTCGAGGAAAAAGGCCAACTAAGGCTTACTTAGCTGTATTCTGTTGTTTTGCCTCCAAGGCAGTTCATATGGAGTTGGTAACGGAACTGTCAACAGACGCATTTATTGGAGCTCTCAAAAGATTCATAAGTCGAAGAGGGCGCTGCCAAAACTTGTATAGTGATAACGCCACTAACTTCATCGGAGCAAGAAATTAATTGACTGAATTATCATCAGCAATTTACTCATCAAGCGCTCAAGACCAAATAAGGAAAACATGCAATGAGAAGGGAATCCAGTTCCATTTTATTCCTCCGAGATCCCCCCATTTCGAAATTCAACTACTAAAAAATGGCACCAATACTATGAATCACATGTCGAACAAATACAGCCAACAACAATATGCAATGAACTAGTCACACAGTTTCAACGCACAAATACAGAGCTGGACCTTGATAAAGGTTTGTTAAGAAGCCATCGTAGAAAAAGAGGTGACAAAACTTTATTGCTTCATCTACATTAATGATTTTTTTTTTTTTTTTTTTTATGATATTAAGAAAAAAAATAAAGTTTATAATAGTATAGATTAACAAATTACTTACATATTCATCCGAGATCTCCAGGCCTTCAGCTCGTTGATGAATTTTGGCTGTAAAGTTAGAATTTTAATGCGATTTATATGGATATTATATTATTATATTTTAGGGTTGTTTTTTTTTCTTTCCAGACTCCATATGTTTTGTTTTATATTCACTTTAAATGTCATCTTTTTTTATAATAATGCTTAATTATCACAGTGTGAGCTGAACATTAACTTATCTTTACATTACGTTAAATTTACTTTACGTTAACATGCAATTTATTTAATTCGATTAATTAAAAATTCTGTGTTCTTTTTTTTCCGAGTTTTAACAAACTTTTCATTTTACACACGCGACTAAACCTTGCATTTAAGACAAGCGAACTGATTAATTTTTAAATTCTGTGTTCCTTTTTTGGTTTCTCGTTTACTTATGGATCTACATATAGTGGTTCACTTACGCACTGTAATCTTAAGTGAATTATTAATTTTTGTTAGCTTGATTTTCAGTTGTTTTTTTTTTTTTTTGTTTGTTTGTTATATGTGTTGCTTAAAGATGTGTTTTTGGTATATGTGTTGCTTAAAGATGTGTCGGTGTGTTGGTAGCCTTATGGATGGGAACAGGAGCTCAGCTTGGGTGTTTGTAGGAGAAGAATGCCTGTTGGGTGTTTTCTTGTTCTTGCCGAAGCCTATGTCCTAAGTACTGCCTGCAGGACTAAACAAATCCCTCGTATTGAAAAGGATTCCTCATGCCTTAAATTATGCATTATCGCAAGATACTTAATTATAGGTCCCTGCACGTAAAAAAAAATAATTAACACGGTGAATGTAATTTTTTTTTTATTTTGTATATAATTACCTAAAAAGAAAAAGGAACCGTTTTTGTAAGCTACAGCACTTTTTCTTGTGTTTTCCTCCAATATCGGCTGATCACTCTGAAACTTTGTATGTGAGGATAACAAGATTTTAACTATACTAATTTTCATTTTTTTATTTTTTTTTAATATCAATTTACCTTTTTTTTCGTTTTCTTTTACTATAATTAAAAAAATTTTCCTTTAAAATGGCACAGCTTTTATTAAGCAGCAGTTTAATAAAATTTTTTTTTTTTTCACTTTTAAACTTGCAACTATTTGATTTTTATAAAGCCAGAATTGAAATGACCGATTCAGCTTTCGCAATTTTGTTACGAGGCCTATACAAACTAATTGGTTTGAACCTCGTGGTTTATAATATGTTAAAATTGATTTTCGAACTATTTAATAGGAAATTTCTTTAGGATAGAAAAAGATCAATAGCACAACTTGTGGCCAAACTAACTTTGGAGAATTTTGTTCGAACTCTTATACGTAGTTAAAGTATCAATTTATCTGGGATTTAATAACAAGAGAAGGTGACCAGGTGTTGCATGCAAACAAAATTTAAAAAAAACCCAAACCAAAAATTAAATAATTAATTGCAAAATTTACATCCATTACAAACAAGTTGATTCAGACATTGCTCTGTCAATTAGGAATAAACTTGAAAATGATGGAAATGTTTTTGTGATTTATGTCATCTTATCAACGATGAACATCTTTAGCGTGAAAAATTCCAATATGTTTCGCTTCTACGTCTTGCAGTTCATAGCAAGAGTTTCCTAATTTTCTCAGGACCTTAGCTTTTAAAAATTTTGGGGCAAGTATTGTTTTGAAAAGCTCTTGTCAGATTTTCTTTAATTGTTTCTCTTACCATTTGGATTTTGTCACTACGCAAAATTTCGTTTTCACCTTCATCTAAAAGCATTAGTTTTCTAAGAATTCCGTAGCTCTCCCCTTGCAATATCATTTGTTGACCAAACAACGCAAAATATGGTGAAAAGCCAATAGCTTGATGATATGAGCTTCTTAAAGCTGCAGCAATCTGTGACAGATTCTGATCCCAGTGTCTTTGATCAGAGTCTAAATACGCTCGTATCCCAGCTATAATTGATCTATATACCCTCTCGGAGGCATTTGATTGTGGAGAGTAGATGGCGGTATAACCATGGGATACACCATATTTGCTCAGCAATGAATTAAACATAGCAGACTTAAATTGTGACCCATTGTCGGTTATAATTACTTCTGGTACTCCAAAAACGGTGAATACATTCGACTCTAAGTAACCGCAAATATTAATAGTTGAAAATTTTCTTAGTGCTTTCAGCAACGGAAATTTAGTCAAATGATCCAGGACAATAAGGATGCCAGTATTACCCGATTTTGATCGAGGATATGGACCTAGAAGATCCATGTTAAGTTTCTGGAATGGTCGATCTGATCTCTGCTGCGCTTCCATTGGAGGACGAAGTAGTTGCATTGTTTGCAAACTTCTCAATTTACCACATAGTCACGGACTTGAGTTGCCATTTTTGGCCAAAAGAAATTTCGACGTAATTTTTCTAAAGTCTTACCAACGCCACCGTGGGCAGAAATTGGCGGACAGTGAGCTCGTTCAATCACATCATACGTAAGTTCACTTGGGATCCAGAGCTTCCAGGACGACGCTTCAGCCACAGGATCTCCATTTGAAAACTGAGTTCTCTTATAAATTAAATTGTCAATGACGTTTAAATCAGGATAGCGATATTTGTTTGCACTTATTTCTTTCGCTAAGTTCATATAGTCTGGCGAAGAGAAATGTACAGACTGAAGATCGACTTCTGATGTGAAATTAATAGCGCAAACTTCACCTGCTTCTAAGCGAGATAGAACATCAGGTACCACGTTTAATGTGCCCTTCCGATGCTCTATAGTAAAATCAAATGATTGAAGTTTTAATGACCAGCGTGCTAGTCTACCGTTCAGGTCTGACTGCCTCATAAGCCATTGAAGGCTTGCATAATCCGTAATGACCTTAAAACTATGACCCTCAATATACTCTCGAAATTTCTGAATGCTTAGCAACGCAGCCAGACATTCTAACTCGGTAATGGAGTCATTTATTTGAGCACGATTTATTTTATGCGAAAAAAATGCTATGGGTCTGTGGCGGTACCTTCAGTCCCGTCACTTGTACAACAACAATCGCTTGCTGTGCGCCACTCATAGCGAGCGCTGCCTGTGGATTGGAGTAGCTAACCAACACACAGACAAGCACGCCGCCAGTAACATTGACCGGCGTTGGTGAGTCAGCATAAGCTATGCTTTGGAACGCTCGCCCGTCGCTTGCGCTGGTGACGGAGCGTTTCGATATAAATATTGGCTCCTCTGCAAGCAGGCGGAGTCAGTTTTTAATATGAAAGAAATCGCGGTAGTATTATTGGCTATGGGGTGTGCTGCAGCGCTATATTGTGCGCTGCAGTATATTTTCAATGCACTGTGGTGGCATGGACTATGGTCCATGTTACCATGACTTTTTAGTCGATTAACAACCTCACGCGCGCGCGGTAACAAATTAAGATTTTATGTCATAGTTAGTAATTAAATTAGTTAAGAATAATAAAATACAAAATAAACAAAAACATTGTGAGTTTAGTCAGTAACCCCACAGGTCTTTCGACTCCATCGTTATCCTCTTGCGATAACTCTCCTCCAACTCCATATATTGAAGCATCGCATTGTACGATAAATGGTCGAGAAAAATAAGGCGTTACCAGTACGGGTGCTGAAGTTAATTTTTCCTTCACATCTTCAAAAGCAAGTTGTGCTTCAGCTGACCACTCGAATTTCTTGGACTTTGAAGTTAAATCTGTCAGAGGTGCCGTTAAGGATGCATAGTTATCAATAAACCTGCGATACCACCCTGCCAATCCTAGAAAACTTCGCATCTCCTTAGCAGTTCTCGGAGGCTTAAGATTTCTAATAGTCGATACCTTTTCTGGACCCGGTTTCATTACACCATTTCCAATTATGAATCCAAGATATCTAACCTCTTTCATACAAAATTTGCATTTCGCAATATTCACTGTTAAGCCAGATTTTCGTAATAATCTAGAAACTACTATCAACAAATCAACATGGTCTTCAAAATTGTCTGAAATAAGCAACAAGTCATCAAGATACGCGAGTCTTCCTCAAGCTCAATTTGCCAAAAAGCATGCTTTAAGTCCAGTGAAGAAATAAACTCTGCCTTTGGCAGGCGACTAATTATCCCATTTATTTTTGGCAACGGATACGCGTCTTTCACTGTTACACTGTTCAGTTTTCTGGAATCTAAGCACAATCGAATTTTCCCACCCTTATCCACAATAGCAACTGGGCTGGACCAAGGACAATTGACTGGTGCTGGCTCTATAACCCCCAAGTCAAGCATTTGATCCACCTCTGCGTGTATCTTCTTTTCGACTGCTGGTGAAACCGAAAAGTATCGTTGCTTGATTGGCTTAGCAGTTGCTTCTATTTCAATTGTATGTTTCATCAAATGTGTTTTTCCTAAACCCTCTTTTCAAAAGATGGAAAAAGTGATATCACATTTTCAAGACTTTTCTGTTGCTGACATGTGAGTTTATGTCTATCATAGCTATTTAATAGTTTATCGTTTTCAGCCTGAAAACTGCTTAACATTTTCTCCAATAGACCAAACTTGTAAAAGAAATCTTTACCTAAATAAAGATCTTGACTGAGCTCAGGTATTATGAAGAGTTCGACTTCTTTCTCAACATTTTTATATTTGATTTTTACCATCAAACTGCCAATAATTTTGTATTTCATGCCACCCGCAGTCAAAATATACTCTTTTAAAGGTTTGTATTTAATATTTTTCTTGAAAAATTCTTGAGCAGCATGACCACTAAGGCATGAGATAGATGCTCCTGAATCTAGCAATCCAAGAATATTTTCACCCAATAGTTCAACCGTAAGATATGGTCTTATATCTTGGTGAATTCTATACGATTCTATTGAAGATAATGTTTTACTTAACCTTTTACGGTTTGTTTTAACTGTACGCCAAAATTTTCTGAATCTTTCTGTTGAACGCTTTGTTCTAGAAATGTTATTAGTGTTAATATTAAAAGCTGTGTTTAAACTTTCGCAGAAAATTCGTGCGCGTGTTTTTTCATAATTTAAAACCTTTTCATGGTATGGTTGAAATGGATATAAAAGTGGTTTAGAACCTTTCAGTATTGTTGATTTTTGTAGTATATGAGGTGTTTGAGTTGAAATAGAATTATAACATTTTTTTACAATTTGGGATTGGAGCGGAAGCTGGTGTTGTTGTTCGCGCTCCTCAACAAGTTTCCCTGATTTTGACATTTAGAACATGTTGGTCTATAGACATTCGGTTCACCGCAACCGTAACAGAAAATGGTTCTATCAGCCAAACAGTCCATATAACGATGACCCTCTTCATGACAGTTCCAGCATATTGCAACTGCATTCGATGAATTAAGAGGCCTACCGTTGGCTTTAAATTTTTGGTGTCCTATCTCACAAATATCTTCTTGCCCTATTTCTTCTTTCTCTAATTCATTTTCAAGTTCTAGTTCGTTTATTTGGCGACAAAATGGCTTATAATTGATCCTTTCATCAGCACCTAATGTTTCTCTGCGAAGTATCAAGTGTCTAAGATGGGACACGGAACGAATTTCTAAGTAAAAAAGTTCTTTTCGGAGATAAGGACGAAGATTTCGTCTCAAAATCTCTACTAATTCTGGCTCTTCAAGCGGATATTTCAATCTATCTGTAAGACACAGTATGGCATTGTAAAACTCATCAAACGACTCTGTTTCCTTTTGTTTTCTGTCTCTTATTATTTCTCGTATGTCGGTATTACATAAGTGATCATAAAAATGGGCTCTTAATGCTTCACATAAATGATCCCATGTGACTTGTTGTACTGAGCGCCTGTATCGCCAGAACCACTCACTTGCTTTTCCGCTAAACAGAATATGTATGTGTTCACATGATGTGCGGAAATCACCACCTAAGCTGTTAGTTGTTAGCGTGCTTACCATGTAAATGAATTTGTCTACTGGTGTTTTGCTACCGTTAAAAGTCAGATTCCAACTTTGTATGAGGTGAGCCACTTTGCTGCTGTTTGTTACTACAGAAGTGTGAACAGAAGTTCGATCTTGTGAACTAGGAATTTGTATTAAGTTCTATTAGACTGAACTGACGTGTGCCTAGCGTTGTAATTTTGATTTTGGATTGGCGGAAATGTTTCTTGTGGCCATTCTGGTTCTTGATTACGAGAAACATTAATTTGGCTTATTTGGGACGTAAGAGATTGAATTAAACTTTCAATCCTCGAAATCTCTGGACGTATCTGGTCAGAGACAGCTTTAGAAACTGTGTCATTAATGATATTGGATGTGTCTTCTCTAGAAATCTGAATATTTTGTGTATCCATTCTGGGACTATGATTATCTCTATTCCGAGGAAGAGACGAGTCACGACTTGGTAGTGTAAAGCTATGTCCAGCAACAGACCAGTCTAAAGGATTCTGAGTTTTTGTTTTAGACCTTGTTTGAACTTCATTCAAAACTTTCGAAGGCCTACCAATCTTTTTCGGCATTGCTCCTTGGGACTTTGGTAAAGACGGTGGATCTTCGAAAGAACTTCCTATAATGTCTTTTAAGGACTCTAGATTGCATTCTATACCACATTGTTGAAAAGTGGGAGTTTCTTCTTCCAGAAGTAAGAAAACCCAGATATCGTAATTCCAAAATTTTTTTCTTTTTGTAATTGCAGCACTAATTGTTTACCACTAACTAAACTATAATAAGAGAAAAAAATGAACCAAAAGCAAATAAAAATCTGAATATAGAATAAACAATCGGTCATAGAAGTCCATCTAGATCTATGGGATCAACTACGCATTTCCAGAGAGGTTATTCTATTATCAATTTCCATTTACTTCTAAGATAGCAATAATATAAGACCTAAAAACAGATGACCTTGTTTACGTTGTGTATTTTGTGGGCCCCACGTTGGGCGCCATTTTTGTAATGGTGTTCTGGTGAGAGAGTTAGAGAGTGTGGAGGTAACCGTGTCCATACAAAAAGACATGCTTAAGGAAATCACCGGA
Organism: Tetanocera ferruginea; assembly: GCA_958299015.1. NCBI lineage: Eukaryota > Metazoa > Arthropoda > Insecta > Diptera > Sciomyzidae > Tetanocera > Tetanocera ferruginea. The sequence goes on along the minus strand of OY282641.1, from coordinate 86,572,412 downwards.
TGGGCAGCGGACCGCCATATTGATCTTAATTCAAACAGGAGCTCTCTTTTCTCTCTCTTTCTTTTAAAACACCTAAGGATTTGGTTTCTGAACTATCGTAGGAATTGCGGTTGCACGTACTGGCATAGGCTTAGTCTCGTCGGCTTTGGGGGTGGGGCTTGCTAACCTGCTACAGCAATCCTTGACAAAAAAAATGTACGTGCGTAATAAAATATGAACAAAAAAAACTAGATAATTTTAACCGGAAGAAAACAAAATACTGACTCTACACCTAACCAACTATCCTGAAAAAAGCCCTATAATAACTGGTCTGGGATCTGATGACCTGATCGCTTCTTCACCCGCCCATCCATGGTTTCCAATTTGAAAAAAACGTTATTTGAAAACCCCACAAATAATGATGCCCGGAGTTAGGTCATAGAATAAACAAAATTAAATCATAATTTTATATTTGTAGATTAATTAATTGTTTTTATTATATTCTTTTTTTTTGTATTTTTGGTTGAAAATAAGATAATTTTTTTTTTCTTTTTTAAATTCATTTAATTAGTAATGTTTATTAATTTTAACTTTTATTATGACACATTGTTTTCTTCTTATTAAAAAATAAATTTTTTTTTTTAATTCTAATCAAATTTCATTAACTATTTCATTAACTATCAATTATAACAAACCAAAATTAAAAAAAGTATTATTATGTAATGCATATATCAAATAAAGTCTATTATATTTAATTTAAAAAAAAGAATCTTCGCTTTAGTGTTAAGTCAATCAGCTGTTTCAATATATTCATAAAAAATAGTTAGCAATCAACCCAAAGTGCACTGAACTTTTAGTTTTATGCTTTGTCTTAGGAAAAAAATTTCGAACAAAATTCGCTGTTCGAATTAACATACCAGATTTTTTTTTTTTTTGTGTTTCTTTTTCTTCCCTCTTTTTTATTTCTTAAAAATCTTTTTGTTATACATACAAACAAAATGAATCGTTTCTTATAATGCACTGAGAACCAACGTGGAAATTGGATAATAATGAGCAACTTAATTCCACTCACTTGCTTCAAACATTGTTTTGCAATAGAACGACTGAAAATGAAACCATATATATTCCATGTATGGAGTGTTATTACACTTGTACTCAATTATTAGTAGCGGAACAAAACGGAACTGAAACAAACTAGTTTTGAGTGCAAACATTATAGCGAAAAAACTACGATGGTTAGGAACAAAATTAAATTTGGAACATTTAAATAAAATTGTCGTTGCATTAACTTCTTATTAATGGAACGCGTTGGGAATGAAAAAAAAATCTTGACATAACTTTATTGCTTCATCTACATTAATGATTTTTTTTTATTTTTTTTTATGATTTCTTTACAGCTTGTTGAATACTATAACTTATTTGGTTCAACACTTTAGGCTTTAGTATTTAACATTCGAAATTTATTGAAATTTAGTAATTAAGCATTATTAAGAAAAAAATTAAGTTTATAATAGTATAGATTAACAAATTACTTACATATTCATCCGAGATCTCCAGGCCTGCAGCTCGTTGATGAAGTTTGGCTGTAAAGTTAGAATTTTAATGCGATTTATATGGATATTATATTATTATATTTTAGGGTTGTTTTTTTTTTCTTTCCAGGCTCCATATGTTTTGTTTTATATTCACTTTAAATGTCATCTTTTTTTATAATAATGCTTAATTATCACAGTGTGAGTTGAACATTAACTTATCTTTACATTACGTTAAATTTACTTTACGTTAACATGCAATTTATTTAATTCGATTAATTAAGAATTCTGTGTTCTTTTTTTTCCGAGTTTTAACAAACTTTTTATTTTACACACGCGACTAAACCTTGCATTTAAGACAAGCGAACTGATTAATTTTTAAATTCTGTGTTTCTTTTTTGGTTTCTCGTTTACTTATGGATCTACATATAGTGGTTCACTTACGCACTGTAATCTTAAGTGAATTATTAATTTTTGTTAGCTTGATTTTCAGTTGTTTTTTTTTTTTTTTTTTTTATTATATGTGTTGCTTAAAGATGTGTCGGTGTGTTGGTAGCCTTATGGATGGGAACAGAAGCTCAGCTTGGGTATTTGTAGGAGAAGAATGCCTGTTGGGTGTTTTCTTGTTCTTGCCGAAGCCTATGTCCTAAGTACTGCCTGCAGGACTAAACAAATCCCTCGTATTGAAAAGGATTCCTCATGCCTTAAATTATGCATTATCGCAAGATACTTAATTATAGGTCCCTGCACGTAAAAAAAAATAATTAACACGGTGAATGTACATTTTTTTTTATTTTGTATATAATAACCTAAAAAGAAAAAGGAACCGTTTTTGTAAGCTATAGCACTTTTTTTTGTGTTTTCCTCCAATATCGGCTGATCACTCTGAAACTTTGTATGTGAGGATAACAAGATTTTAACTATACTAATTTTTATTTTTTTATTTTTTTTTAATATCAATTTACCTTTTTTTTCGTTTTCTTTTACTATAATTAAAAAAATTTTCCTTTAAAATGGCACAGCTTTCATTAAGCAGCAGTTTAATAAAATTTTTTTTTTTCACTTTTAAACTTACAACTAGTCGCGTATTTGATTTTTATAAAGCCAGAATTGAAATGACCGAGGCCTATACAAACTAATTGGTTTGAACCTCGTGGTTTATAATATGTTAAAATTGATTTTCGAACTATTTAATAGGAAATTTCTTTAGGATAGAAAAAGATCAATAGCACAACTTGTGGCCAAACTAACTTTGGAGAATTTTGTTCGAACTCTTATACGTAGTTAAAGTATCAATTTATCTGGGATTTTATAACAAGAGAAGTATGGAAATTTAAATTTTACCAGACTACGACCCAAAAGTTAGAGTGACTAATAAACAATTTCTATATAATTTTTTTTGGATTGGAGAAATCCCAATGGAGTGGTTTTGGTTCTTCTAAACCCCTTTTCTGCATAAAATTTTTTTTCTTCAGAATGTATACCCAAGATAAGCAAAAAACTAAAGATTTTTATAGTACACATATGTTCATAAGCTTAAAAATTTTTGACATTTTTGGTCTTTACAAACTCTTATGAGACTTCGATATGTCGTCATTTTCAAAAAGTTTGGTTGTTTTCAGCACCTGTACAATATGTATTTTTCATGGTATTCACATTTATTTAAACTTATTGAAAAATTATTGAGCTCTTCTCTCCACTAATATATCGTATGGTGTGGTTTAACCCATGATAGAATAATAAGGTCGGCTCATGTAAATATGGCTGCTCAAATATCTTATTTTACACAAACGATGCTGTTAGTCCTATAAACGTCAAACGAAAAGGCAACAACAACAATTAGAACAACTCAAATTCGAACAGCTGATTTTGACATCTAGCTCACTTTCTGTCCAATATGTGCCTACCTTGTTATTCTATGATGGGTTTAACCAAAACTAAAAGCCACAATTATATAAAATTTGAGAAATCGATATTCAAAAGCTCAATTATTATTTAATTGCCATAATAACTGTTCTCTTTTGGTAAATATATTGGTGGGAATATATGGGTTTTTAAGGTACGCAAAATCGAATTCTGGTAACCAGTTGTTAGTAAAATGGACGCCACATAGCGCTAGAGTACCAAAATTCATAATTTTCGAACATATATTTGTTTTCAAACATCTATAAAAAACGCATTTGTCATAGTACTCAGTTTTGATTAAACAACACCATATGATACACCAAAAGAAAGAAGATCTCCATACATTTCTAATAACCATAAATGCATGTGAATACCATGAAATTGCATATTTTATAGGTGTTTAAAAAACATTAAACAGTTTTTAAGAGTACCGCTTAGTTTTGAGTCGGTTTTCGGCTCACTGTTTTTTCTCATAATTTCATTAGAATAAAATATAACTAATTTAGTAGATTATGCATCAACCAGAATTGATTTGAAGTATGCATTTGGGATTTTCAATCATTTCATAAGACGTTTGATTGGTTTTCATGTGACTCACTATGATTGAATGCTATTTTGCTTGCTACTACAATAATTTTTGGGGGGAGGGGGTTTAAACCCCTAAACCCCCTTTGGTTGCGCTAATGATTTCATCACATACATCAGCCATTTCAATATTTTCAACTTTCTCTTGTGTATTATTAAAAGTCAACTGTCTTTGAGGAATCTCATCAAAATCGGAGCAGTTACATTGGGCATTTTTTTTCTATCCCACATTTGCACTGACATATAGAAAAATCTGGTTCCGTTCCACTTCATTGTATTTATGTGGATGTTTTAATTAATCATAATGTTCTTTTATGAGACTTGTTATGTACCTCCAAACCGTCGTTTTTACCACTGTCGGAATGTTTGCACGATTCCACAATTCTTGATGAATATTTTCAAACTCTGTGACGTTTCTTTTACAATTTTGTTAATATAATGTAATTGTTTGTTGACTAAAATAAAAGTTAATTTTTTATAAAAAAAAAGGATTGTATCAAATATTTGAAGTCTTATAACTTCTTTGTTTTTAAACTTAATAAATAATTTTTCGAACACAAACTAAACATATTTGAAGGAGTTTAATCTTATGGGAAAAAAAAGAAATTTAATGGGGTAATCGGGTTAATAGGGCTCACTATTTGAATATGACCTCAAACGTCAAAATATTTTAATTATACAATGTAGTGCTCATTAAGCTCATTTCAACGAAATATAATTTTTAAGATCTGACATGTTATGCTTAAGTTATGCAAAAAAGACCATTTTGGCTGTTTTTCTGGTGGTCCAAAAAATTTTTTTTTTGTTTTCGGAATCGTCTCGAGGTCAATTTTAAAATAAGAGTTTCAAATTTTTTTTTTGTATAGAGGCCGACCCACTCTTCTGCATATCGCCTCCAGGAGAGAAATTAACACAACGAGGAATTCGCACGCTACTGATGTGGGAGTAATTTTAAAGAAACGACTGCCAACGTTGCAAGGTTGCAGGAATCAACTGATCCTCCCATCCGATGTCATCTAGCCAAACTTGCTGCATCAGAATTTTGGAGATGACCAGGACCGGAGCCAACCATCCCGCAGGATCAAAGAGCTTTGCTATCGCAGACAGCACCTCCCTTTTAGAGAAACTTCCCTCTTGATCAAGCGGACGCGCATGAGAATAAAAATGGTGGGACCGAGCGTTCCTTCGAATGCCTAACGTCTTAACGTTGACCGTATCTGACAACTGCAGAAAATCATCGCGTAACCGATGAGTTTTGGGAATTCCTTGAAGTACATCGTCAGAGTTGGACGTCCTTTTGCGCAGGACAAAACATGCAGATTCCGCAGCTTTTTCAAGTTCGATTCGAGCTTGAACTGCTGACTTGCCGTCATGACCTCTCGCCAGTGCGTCATCTACGAACATATGGTTAGGCAAAATATTTGACTCTAGCGGTAAACTAGGCTCGACATCATCAGTAAGCTCTAAAGGGTCCGAAGTACTAAAAACGAAGCACAGTTGACGCCAAAAGTTACAGTGTTGAGCTAAAAACCTTGGAACTCATTCTCTGATGACGAGTGGAAGATTATGCGCTGGAATTGTTCGTGCTCTCTCTTTACCAGTATTTGGCGATATATCTTTTCAATATCGCCATTGAAAACATACCGGAAGAACCACCACTTCAGTATAAGCAAAGTCAAATCACTTTGTAAAACTGTTCTCGCATGCAGAACATCATTAAGGCTAACGCCATTTGATGTAAGGCTTGAGGCGTTGAAAACCACCTTTGTAGTCGTGCTATCAGTCTTCATGACGGCGTGATGAGGAAGGTAGTAACCGTGAGAAGGTTTACTCTAAGTTACATTAGCTGTCACTTCATTCATGTGGCCGAGTTCCAAATATTCTGTTAAAACTTCATCATATACCTTTTTAGAGGCAAAATTTTTAGTTAGCCTCACCTCATTGCGAAGAAACTGACGAACTGCAGTAGCGTGAATCACCTAATCGGGTTGTCTGAGGAAAGTTTTCCTTAAAAGGCAAACTCACCACATATCGCCCATCAGGATTTCGCTCGGTCGTTTGAACATAATAATTCTCACAAAATTTGTTCGTGAGACTGTGCACAACCTTTTGCGATACCTCCTCAAGCTCCCAAACGAAGATAACTGCCGCTCAAGTGAAACTTCACTGAAATACGACACGACAGAAGAGGAGGGAGAATTTTGAGACATGGTTGGAGCGGAGCCGGTTAAAATCCAGCCGAAAATTGTTTCTTGAGCAATAAGTGACTAAAGAACATTTCAACGGATACCATCAAGAAGTATGTGGATGTAAATCACCACCTAATAGCACATCGACTTGGTCGCTGCAGTAAAAACGTTTTTCAGCAAGAACAAGCTTTGGAAAAGCTTGCTGCAACAAAGGATCTACTGAGCAAGTAGGAAGATTCCCTGTGATTTTCGATAGAATGGATGCATTTGTAGTCAGCCGAACAGTAGGATCAATAGGTGATCCAATGTCTAAAGTGCAAGCTTTTTGTACTCTAGTCAAAACTACGTTATTAAACCCAGAGACTTGAGCGGACACGCGTTGAGTAGGCAGCTGAATAAGTCGCTGCAACCTCTCAGAAATAAAAGAGCCCTCTGAGTCAGAATCAAGAAGTGCTCTGGCTGCAAAACAAGATCCTCGATGGCAGATATTAATCATTGCGGTTCCCAGCAAAATTCCTTTGCTGGTTGAGGCAAAACACCCTTGATAATTGCCGCGAGCGCTTGCAGACATTTGTGATGGCGCTGCGGCTTGGCCGTGCTTGGACCTCCCACATTTGAATTGCCACTTGCTCCTCTAAAATACCTGTGGAGCAACGAATTTTGTCGTTGTTCACATGTGGAGCAGTTGTAGCCGCTTTTGCAATTCTTTGAAACGTGGCTGGTTGACAGACAGTTGAGACAAAAAATAGCATACCAGTTGCTAATGTCTACTTTGTGTATAGTGAGAGCTGAGATACAATTATTTATATCTCTCTGTAAGTTTTTAATGCCACTTCCAGATTCAGCTGCAACAGCTGGCAGGTTAAATAATTTTTCGACGGGTGTTAGCCGACTATTTGAAACGTAAATAGTGGAAAACATTTCCCGGAAGGACGGCCATGTTACATAACCTCCATGAAATATCTCAGTATCGCATGATGGTAGGTTGATATGGTGCCCAGACATCGGCATATCAAAGCTTGAAATATCCACTTCATTGTTTTTCTTCGTCATGGACAACTTATCGCTCAGTTCGTTAATCTTAGATAGACAGCGAACATATGTTTGATAACATGTGCGATACTTCACTTTGACTAGGGTGACGTTTTCATCATCGCCACCACTCGCTGCCACTAATTTCAGCAAGCAAGCGTCATATGAAGTCTTCAGGTTAGTCCATTGAGACTTCAACTCATCCTCTTGAATTTTTAGAGCGTAAATTGTATGCTCTTCGTGACGAATATTATCGAAGTCTCTCTCCATATCAAAAATGGTGTCAGCACTTCTCACGCAAGACGTTAGTTTCGCCATTGCTCTTTTATAAAGTTTGGTTGGCGCAGAGAAGAGAAAAACAGCAAAAGTAGCACAAAAAGTAGGAAGTAAGCGTGAACTAAAAATTTGCATACATGCAAATAAATCAGAATTATTACTCTTAAACTGACCTAAAAACATTTTAATTTTGTTTCTAATATTTAGAAACTGCGGGAATTTTCAGAAATAATTCGGCTAACAATTTTCTAATTGGTAGAAATGTTGTTTGTTTTTAAATTAATTTTTTGTATGAGAACTTTAGTTGACTTCTCTTTATTTTGTTGGAACTTCAGAAAAAAAAACTGAAAAAAAACGAGAATTACAAAATAAGTGGTATTTTTTTTTAAAGTGCTTTAATACATACACTTGTAGATATTTATTCAGAATATCTGAAATGAAAAACATATATAAAATCCCAGAAAACAGTTTAAAAAATCTGTCTAGATATTAATTACGGACGACTTTGGGTTAAAAGTAGTAAATTTAAACTTAAAAATGTTTAATTCCAACAAAAAATTGCACACAAATAAGATCGCACTAGGTGCGATAAATTTTCGTCGAATTGGCAACTCTTTTTCGAAGTTTGTATTTCTTCTCTTTTTGATTCGCTTTTTGTTTTTCTTTGTGGTTTGTGGTATTCGTGTACATCTCGTACATGAAAAATCAGTGTTTTAATTAATTATTACAAAAATACAACTAATATAATAGAACGTTTACATATGGAGATCAAATCGAGATTAAGCCTTTTGAGTAGATTAACTCGCTAAACTTGTTGAATTTGACGAGATTAGCCATACAAAAGTTAATCTCCTCAGAAAGAGATTAAAAATTAATCTTCTTGCTAATCTCCTCAAAAAAGGTTTGCAACGCTGTGAGTAGCGATAATTCCTTAAAAAACTACAACCTTGTAAAGAAGCAAGAAAATTAAATGTCAAACAATTGCTTCTTTGCCTTCCAAGTAATTTAAGGTGGCTTCGTAATAAATTTGCTTTTCTTAAACAGATGAAATCGTAGCTTCTTAATTTGTCCTATCATGATGTCAATACTCTTCTTAATATTGTTAATTAATAACCAAATACATAAATCTATACTGTCAACTTGTATTTTCTATTTTATAAGAATTAAATTTGTACTTATTTATTTTGAATGACCCCAACCATGTTATCTATAAAATGTTAATTGTGAAGTGCATTCGCCTCTAATTCCTCGAGAATTACAGAATCCAGGCTTATAAATTACATTTATGTATGTTATAATTATGTTTTTTATGTTTAATAAATCTATCTATCTATCTATCTTGTCAACCACCATGGCTGCCACTCTCTCAAACAAATATGTAATAATACAATACAACTATCGTCGTAAGTGATTCTCCAAGTCCTTCTGGTAGGAAAAAAACTTATGCCGAAGCCTGTGTTGCTCCAATTTCGGCTCCTTCGTCTTCTAGTATCGCTTTTAGCTCTACTGGTGCTATACCTAAACAGATATTAATAAAAAACAGTGACCAGCCTATATATAAGGAACTTGTTATTGTCCAGCCTGTTAGGTCTATATTTGCCTCACGCTTTGCTCCTGATACATCTGAAGAAGATGTTTTACATCACATAAACTCAAAGTTGAAACTTGTTAATAAGAACATTTCGGTTCACAAATTCAAGTTTTCATATGAGCGGTTCTCTTCTTCTTTTAGAATTAATTTACCAGGTGATCTCTTTGGTAAAGTCATGGATCAACGTTTTTGGCCTGAAAATACCGTGGTTCATGAATTTATTCCTAGATCACCTCCTAAAATGTCTTTAGCTACTTTACCTTCTCACACCACTAACTCAAAAAACTAGATTGTTGCCATCAGTTCATAGTCGTTTACCAGAATGTCCGAGGTTTAAATACCAAGTTGAAAGATTTGTTCATTTTAAGCCATAATCTTCACTTTGACATTATTGCTTTCAGTGAGACTTGGCTTAAACCTAATATTTTAAATACTGAAATTCTGTCTAACAATTTTAATATATACCGTAAAGATAGAAACGCTATTGCTGGTAATTTTTGCAATGGGGGTGGCGTTTTTATTGCCGTTAAGTCTTCACACTTCTTACAAGAAATAATAATATCTGAGTCTTTAGATATTGAATTTTGCTGTGTTCTTGTGAAGTTTGGTTCTTTGAGAATTTATATTACATGCTCGTATATTCCTACTGCTTCTAATGTCGAGGTGTATGGGAAACATCTGTTGTCGATAAGTAAAATTTGCTCACAACTTCAGCCTCACGACCACATTTTAATAACTGGTGACTTCAACCTTCCTAACGTTTCTTGGAACCGATGTGCTGAAAATTCAGCAGTATTCCTGCCATCTTCAGAACATTCATCTGTTAACTCATTTTTAAATGAGCTTTCGAGTCAAGGACTTTTTCAAATCAACTATCACTATAATAGGAACAACCGTTTGTTAGACCTTATTTATTTTGATGATAGCAATATTGTTTCAGTTAATAGATCTGATCCGCTTGTATATCCTGAGGATTCACACCATCCGACTATTGAAATCACACTGAATTTTCCTAAACAATCTAAATCAAATCGTTTGAATCCTCCCACAGAGTTCAACTTTAAAAGAACAAATTATGTAATTTTAAGAAATAGTTTGTCAATTATCAACTGGTCATCACAACTTAATATCAATACAACAAGAATATTGCCACAAACCCTTGATTCTGCTGTTTTTGCCTTTAACAATACTCTTAATAATTGCTTTTTAACTTCAGTTCCTCAGAGAAAAGCCTCTCAAATATCTGGTCCCACTTGGTATACCAAAGAACTGAAAAATCTGAGAAACTTAAAATCAAAATATTATAAAAAATATTTAAAATCTCATAATATTTGTGATTTTGCTTCTTATACCTCAACTAAATATAAGTACCGTCAATTATGTAGGCAAGCTTATAGCATATATTTAACAAAAGTCAAATTAAACATCAAGTCTGATGCAAAATCCTTTTGGAACTTCGTTAATACTAAACGTAAGATAAATTCATATCCATCTTTTATGAAATATAAAACATTTGAGTCAGATGTTGATATTACTATATGTAACCTTTTTGCAAATTTTTTTAAGACTACCTATTCATCTGCTTCTTACGATAGTTTAAATAATTATTTAAATCTGCAACCTGGCGATATATGTTCTCCAATAATTGATATTAACACTGTTTCAACCTACTTGAAAAATCTTAAGACATCTTATAAAAGCGGTCCTGACAATATACCATCTTGTATATTGAAATATTGCTGTGAAGAACTTGTAGTTCCAATTACTATGCTTTTTACTGCATCGTTGCAATCTTGCTATTTTCCAGTGGCATGGAAATCTTCTTTTATTATTCCGCTGCATAAATCTGGCAATAGGTCTTTGATAGACAACTATCGGGGAATTGCAAAGCTCAGTGCTCTTCCTAAGCTTTTTGAGGCTATTGTAACCTCACAACTATCACATAGCGTTAAATCTTTAATATCTTCTTTTCAACATGGATTCTAATCTGGAAAATCTACTGTGACTAATCTTCTAGAATTTACATCTAAAACTATTGAGAATTTTGGAAAAGGTCTACAAACAGATGTTATTTATACAGACTTTAGTAAAGCCTTTGATGTTGTAAATCATAAGCTTTTAGTTATAAAACTGTCACTTCTTGGTTTTCCAACGCATTTAGTGCGGTGGATTGAATCATATTTATTAAATAGAACACAAAGCGTTATATTTAACCTCATAAAGTCAGATGAGTTTCTTGTTACTTCTGGGGTACCTCAAGGAAGTCATCTTGGTCCTTTATTGTTTTTACTTTATGTAAATGATCTTCCATCTGTAGTAAAGCATAGCAATATCTTGCTATACGCTGATGATGTTAAACTTTTTCTGTCATACAAAGATGTGCAACACTCTTTATTGCTACAAACTGATCTTGACCATCTTTGTAACTGGTGCGAAATTAATTGCATGAAGCTCAACTTGGGGAAGTGCAAACAAATGACTTTTTCTCGAAGACAACCTTCTCGAACTAATTACAAAATAGGTGACTATACACTTGAGTTTTTGGAGGTTTTCGATGATCTCGGTGTAACTATGGACACCAAACTTCGCTTTCACATTCACATTAATAAAGCAATCAGCAGAGCTAATAGTACTCTAGGATTTATTAAACGATGGTCCAAAGAGTTTAATGATCCTTTTATAACTAAAACCTTATTCACATCGCTAGTAAGGCCCATTCTAGAATACGCGTCAATTGTTTGGTGCCCTCGTTATGGGTGTTACATTGATGATATAGAATCTGTTCAAAAGCAATTTCTTCTGTTCTGCTTACGTGATCTATATTTTAATTCAAACTTTAATTTACCTTCTTATGAATATCGATTACAGCTAATTAATCTGCCTTCTTTAAAAAATAGGAGAACTATGCTTAATGTTAGTTGGATTTTAAAACTCTTACATGGATATGTCGACAGTCCATATTTACTGAGTAAAATTTACTTTAATGTTCCTCTTCGACCTAGAAGATCTTTTGAGCTACTTTTTATGAACTTTTGTAGAACTAATTACTTACAAAATGAACCACTAAGAAGCGCTTGCGGTGATTTTAATTCCGTTTCAGATGTTATAACATTAAATGAATCCATGTACTCAATTAAACTTAAAATTTTAGATTATCTGCAGTATCGCCGCTGAGTCTGTACTAACACAATTTTCGCTTGGTGATGGATACAAAACTACATATAATCTGAATGGACTTGAACCTGTTTGGACCTCCTCACTTAATCTAATCGAACATGCTTGGTGAATGTCAACTCATCTTTCGGCCGTTCCATGCTGAATGTATATTTTTTCTTCAACCATGCTAGAACGATTTGTATTGTATTTATAATAATATAACTGGCCAATGACACCTAGTTGTCTAGTGCCTGCGTTCGCAACCATTTCTTGTTAAAGAATGAAATTGGTGTGATGTATTTGACCTAGTTTGTCGAAATACCACCTTGCTTAGAAGAACGATTTATATTATATATATACATATGCTTATCAGTGTGGCGTACAGACCTTGTTTGTCTTGTTACCTCCCACCGTTCTATGCCGACACCAAGCTATTTTAAGTGTGGGTGGATATAACCTTGTTTGCCTTGTTACCACAATGTTTTTTGCTGTGTAATATTCTTTTAAAATCTTATAATTTATGTGTACATATTTTAACGTAATTTTTAAATTTAAATTGTATGTACAATTTCAATTGTATTTATATAAATATGTAAATTTTGTATAATGCTAAAAAGTCTAACAAGGCTTAGCAAATAAATAAATAAATAATAATAATAAATAATAATAATAATATAAGAAAAATACAAAAGAATATCAAAATTTCACAACACAAATCAGAATTTGATTGTTTATCAAGTAATTGATTAATTAACAAGTTTTTTGTCAATATCTTGTTAATTTTTTTTGCGAGTCAACTGGACTAAAGCGGACCAAAACAAAATAAAAACATACACGCACACTCCTTATTTTGCCAATTTTTGTTTGACTGCTGTTATGTTATTTATAGCATTAATTAATTAATCTTCCGGTATACGCGAGTATATTACTATTATATACTATTAAAAAAAGTATATAATAGTAATATACTCGGAAAACGAAACTACGCAATATATACTGGTTTTAAAAACATGAGCTGAAAGTTTAAATGTCTGACTATCCTTGCATTAAAAAAAACTTTGAAATAGGAAGTATTTTGTAACTGAGGGACATTTTAAAAAAGAATTGCTAGTGTTACATCTTACCCCGTGTATGGGGCTAGTTGTAACAGCCTTGGGGCATGTTGTAACAAGCAACAAAACTAAAGTTCTTGCGCAAGTCATTTATTTAAGTTTCTACAACTAAAAAATATTCAAGTATTTAACAACATTAAGGCCTAGTTTCACCAACCACTAGTTTCATATTTTTTGAAAAATTCTTAAAAGTTGAACCTGGCCCGGCTTAATGAAGTGGTTTCAGGTGTCCTTAGAGAAAGTTGTGAGTTTTTTTTGCATGACATGAAGCTGGTATATTTAGTGAACAGCACATTGGTATTGTGCTCTTCACTCTCAATAACTCTCGATAACTCGATACAGTTACATGGCACAAATTGAACATTATTTCTGACACTTGTCTTCTTTTCTTTAACTGCAATAGCAGCCAACTCAAAAACTTATTTACTTTGAGTTGCCCGATTACACTTTCGTTTATAATATCTCATTCTGCAAAAAAATAATTGAGACATAACAATAAAATCCACAAACACCGAATTTCCAGTTCAAATGTGTAGATCAAGTTGTTACATGTTACAACTTACCCCACAAAATTGTTACAACTTGCCCCGCAGTATAATTTTTGACAAACATTTTAGTATATAAGAATCAACATAATTTAAAGAAAAAAATTTATATTTAAATAAACTGTAATAAAATATGCTCCGATTAAAATTAAATTAGTTTTAAAAATCTTTAAGACGCTTTCAAAAAGTAAAAAATAAAAAAATAAAAATTTTATAATAACTGCTAGAAAAAAGCCTATATTTACGCCCACTCGATGTAAAGTCCGATGAGACACTAACGGGTCTCGTTTGAAAGAGCGCGTAATATAGGATGAAAAAAAGAGAAACTTGTAAAAAACAATTTCGTATTCTAGGGAAAAATAGAGTGTTACAACCTACCCCTGTTACAACTAGCCCCCGCTCCCCTACTATGTTTACATATGGATATTAAGAGTAAGTAGATTAAGCTAATGGTTAACTTTGACATTTCGTTGTTTTGTTTTGTTCTTTTGTTTTCAGCCTTATAGATTCTGATTAAGTTCAAACATGTAAATATATTTACAAAATAATAAACAAACGAATAATAATATTTTTTTTATTTATATAGTTATACGATTAATTAAAAATATTAATATAATTAATATAAAGTGTAAGTGGCTGTTTCGCTAATTGAACTGGTTGTGGCACTGCTCTCTGTTCACAATTGACGGTGCTTTCTTTTGCTGCCTGTCCTATGATTAATAAAAAAACAATTACATTATTTAAAACAAATTTTTTAATTCCACAATGCTTACGTTTTTTAGTAATTTTCAAAAATATCTTCGCCGCAGCCAAATAAATTTTTCGATACGCCCTATTGTACGCGGCATATCACTGTTTTTTTCTAATAGATTTGGGTTCCCTAAACACGAAAAACGCAAATAACTATTTTTTTATGGTTACATTTTTAAAAAATTTTTTTTTTATTTTTCCCGCTTTTTTCAAAAATAGTCGCATATATTGAAAAATATCTTGTTTTCTTCATACTTACAATGTAGGATCATAGTAACTGCACTCAAATTTTTGACCTGACCTTATTTTCGCATGAATTTATTTCGGCGATAGTTTATGTTCTTTATTAAAAATATATTTTTAAAATCTAAAGGAAAAATTTACAATTTTTTTAAGTTTTCGATTTTTTACCAATTTTCAAAGACACTCTTCTATGTGAAAAATCATTTTTTTCAAAATATTTCCTTTAATAGCGCAAAATCTGCTCATCCAAATGAAAAAATTTTTCAAACTAACAGATAGAAAATTGGGCCTAATTTGATAGGCTTAATTATTAAAATCGAATACGTAGTATACAAGATATATTTAAATATATGCAAATATACTTGAAAAAAGCGAAAAAAACATTAAACAATATTTTTTAAAAAAACTTAACCATAAAAAATTTTTTTGCGGTTTTAGTGTTAAGAGACCCTAAATCAAACTATTAGAAACAAGTAAAGAAAGTCTAAAGTCGGTCTAGCACGACTATGAAATACCTTTAACCTTCTTCTCCAAAATACAATAATAGTATTGAAAATGGGCGTGACCGTGGGCCTATATTTTATATGTATTTAAATGTTGATGAAAAATTTGCACATACCAAGTTTTATTCTTGTATTTCGCATGTTTATGCCCTTATAGTGCTTTCACTATTGTTGGGGGAGATGTATGGGAGGTGGGCGTGTTATTGGACGGACTACGTCCAATTTTTGAACACACATTAGTTTTAGCATAAAATACATACAAACATACCAAATTTGATCTCTGTAAGACAAACATAAGCTTATTTATGCAGTTTTCAATTTTTTGGTTTGTATGAAAGGTAGGCGTCTTCACGGTCGGATGACGTCCATTTTTAAAAAACATCTTCGTTTTGTTAAATTAAAAGAACACATACCAAATTTTTTCTCTGTAGGCTGAACAGAAGCCTATATATTGAGTTCTCAATTTTTGGGTTGTATGGGAGATAGGCTTTTCCGTGGCCGGATGACACCCATTCGAAGACATATTTGTTTTGATTCGTTGTATATACATACCAAATGTTATTGCTGTAAGTTAATTATAAGCTTAGTTATGCAGTTTTCAATTTTTGCGTTGTATGGGAGGTAGGCGTGCCCGTGGACGAATTCCTATAGTTCAGATCCTTGGGTCGATGTGACTATGTGTACCAAGTTTCATCCAATTATCTCAACTCCTTTTTCTTATCCTGTGTCTACGGACAACACACAGACGGACGGACGGACGGACGGCGAACAGACGGACATGGATAGCTCGATTCACGAGGTGACCCCGATCAAGAATATATACACTTTTCTATACCGGACTCGCTTCGTTCTATGCGTTAAAAACGTTTGCACAAAGTTAATATACCCTGACCTTTAAGGTTTAGGGTATAAAAATAGTGAGATGCCGAGTACAGAAATTTTAAATTTTTTTAGTGTTATCAATTGTGTTGTAAGTGCTGTTAAATGTTAATACACAATTAATTGAGAACTGAACTTATAAGGGGTATATTAATTTTGTCACGACGTGTGTAACGCCCATAAGGAGGTGTGGTAGGTATAGAAAAGTATATATATATTCTTGATCAGCATCACCACCTGAGTTGATTAAGCCATGTCCGTCTGTCTGTCCGTCTGTTCGTCTGTCTGTCTGTCTCTCTGTGGACACGATTACAGCCGTAATTTGCAAGCTATCGTACTGAAATTCGATTTTTGAACTTTTTTCTAAAAAACTAAAGTCAAGTTCGAGAATGGGCTAAATCAGATGAAAACCACGCCTAACTTCCATACAGCCACACTAATGAAAACTCTATAAAGCGGCTTATATTTAAGCTACAAAACAGACCTGGGACTAATGCTTTAAATGAGGTAATGCATTAACCATTATTTTATCATTAAAACAAATCAATGATAATGGAACTTTATTTCATTACCATTAACTTTTGCAATTTTAATGCATTGTTTTTTACATTAAATTATTTTCTTATCAAAATAATGCATTAATTTTCCATTACCATTAAATTGTATGGCAAATAATGCATTGATTTTACATTATCATTAAAATGCATTGTAAATAATGCATTAATATTGCATTATCATTAACAACCTATCAAACCAATTTTGTTGAAAGGTATTTTAACTTTTTTGGGTTCCATGGAACATTTGGACCAAAATGGATGATTCTATGGCAAATCGGATGCAGTGGGATTATATGAGGTCACAGGCGGGTCTTTGGCACTTTTATGGGTTCCATGGGACTTTTGGAGTAAAATGGATGATTCTATGGCCAATCGGATGCAGTGGGATTATCTGAGGTCACAGGCGGGTCATTGGAACATGTATGGGTTCCATGTGACTTTTGGACAAAAATGGATGATTCTATGGCCAATCGGATGCAGTGAGATTATCTGAGGTCTCAGGCGGGTCATTGGAACATGTATGGGTTCCATGGGACTTTTGGACAAAAATGGATGATTCTATGGCCAATCGGATGCAGTGGGATTATCTGAGGTCACAGGTGGGTTGTTTGGGCTGTTTGGCAAAGTGTAGACAGTCCATTTGATTTGTGTTCTTTATTGGACAAAACCCGAATGACTTCTTTTGCAGTGCCATTTTAACATCTGTTTCTAAAAAAAATTAAATAGAAAACATATCTTAGATTTGATTTTTTAAAATTGACACTGAAAAAAGAAGCAATTCTGACCATTTTTCCCCAGTAAAGACCATTTTTCCCCCGATATACATAAATCAGATTTTTAACTAAATTGTGAACACGGTGGTGCTAAGCATATTCGGATGTTCTATTTTGATAACTTTTTAAACAATTTTTTAAAAAGCTGTCAAAAAAGGACAGTGCTGCAAATATTCGATTGCTGTGAACGACGTTTGCAGCTTATGTTGTGATTATTACGTGTTAACAATTTTGACGCTATGTGATGTTTTGAGAATACAACATTCGTTATTGAAAACTGTGAACGTCGTAAGTTCACCAAAACGATTTGTATCGTTAACGTGTTTGAGAATTCCACTACTGGTCTTAACAACGGATAGCAACAATTTGACTTCCATGTTTTTACTACTAAGGTATATGTACGGAATGCCGTAAGTGAACCTTATCCCGTAAATTTTTTCTATTTATTTTTTAATGCCGGAAAATAAGATGCCATTGTAAAATTAAAACAATTTTTTAAGCCACTGTCTTGAGAAACGTGTCCTTTACAAATTAGCATCACACTCATTTTCGAAATATCGTTAGATAATTCATAGTTTCCGAGTTAGTGGACACACATCGCCGCATGCGCACTTTGTTTTATTTCTCTAATCAAAACGTTTAAGCCTTAGAGTTTGTTTTCTTAAGCTTATAATTTGAAAATTTACAGAAGTTTTATTACATTTATGTAATAATATACATATCATCATTCATAATACCCTGATGAATGAAAAGTATTTAAAATGTTTTAAAAGTGTTTGTTGATTTAATACAGTAGTTATTAAAAATAGCAGTTATTTTAGAGATTTACGGAATTGAGGACAAACAACTTTTTGAATGAACCTAATGGCGTGAAAGTAACGGATTTAAGGAAAGTTGTTGCTTTTAAAATTACTAAATTACATATTAATAACACTGTGCTCGAATGGGACACTTTTTTTCTCATCAAACGGGGGACCCGGGGGTGTAACCTTTTTCGAGTATGCCGATTTTAATGGTGCTAAGCGTTTTTTTAGGTTAGCTCTTGTTTTCGAGAATTTTGAAAATCAAAATTTTAGACCCACGAAGAAAAAAATTGTAATTTTTGACCATTTATTTAATTCCTCTGTGAATTGTAACGAAAAATTACATCCGTGTACTTAACCAAAATACTCTTTGTAATACCCACCAATCAGAATAAGTTTTTATTTCAACCCAAACATCCTATTTAGAAGTTTGCTTTTGTACCCAAAAATCATGGAGTAATAACATAAAAATGTTCGAACCTGTTAAGCCATTGGCTTATTTTAAGCAATAACGTTGTATACAGGGTGTCCCGCAACTGAGTGCAACTATTTACGGAGGTGAAAGGTAATGTTGAGCAAAAAATCGTATGGGAGGGGGGACTTTCACATTCTTAGGAGCTACAGGGTTAATTAGTATTTCACGATGTTGATTCAAATTATTGTTTCTAGCACAAAAACTAACTCACAGAAAACTTATTTTGAGAACTCATTGTTAAGGCAATGAAATCACCTTTCTGACGGTATATCAACAAACCCCACCGACTTAACCGTTCCTGAGCTGTGCTCGTCTGAAGATGAAATCAATCGGTGGAAATTACTAAATTTCAAATTTGAGTCCAAATTTCTCAGAATTTTACGTTATAAATTAAATTATTTTTCATAATTAATCTTGTAATTGATTCAATTCTCTTTTCAATGACACTTAAAACATTAACATATCTCTAAAAATAAAAAAGTTGATTGTACTAAAAAAATTATACTTATTAGAAAACATATGGAGGTTGGATAAAATATCATTAGATAATATCATTGTTTTCCTATAAGTATAGTTTTTTTAGTACAATCAACTTTTTTATTTTTGGAGGTATGTTTATGTTTTAAATGTCTGTGAGTAAGTTTTCTGTCAGTAATTTTTTGAGCTAGAAGCAATAATTTAAATCAAAATCGCGAAATACTAATTAACCCTGTAGCTTCTAAAAATGTGAAAATAGACCCCCCCTTCCCATATGATTTTTGCTCAACTCTACATTAACTTTAACCTCCGTAAATAGTTGCACTCAGGTGCGGGACACCCTGAATTTAACCTACATTACATTCTTTTGTGCAAATTGTTTAGTTGCTTACCTTAAAACAAAAGTGCTGCTCTTAATCAGTACTGTTTATAATATTGCACCATAGTGTGGGGATCAGCCTATTTAGCAATTCCCGGAAAAATTCCTATATGGAAGTTTGCTACACAGAATTTAGACGTTTCAGCTCTTTGATATGATGAAACATTCAAAATCATCAACTAATTAAAGCAAGCGTTAAGCTAATGTAAACATTAGCCCGAGCTATCTTTAAAAATGCACTTCCCCTAAACCTTCAAAGCCATGAAATGTTGACGTAGCTTAAGGGCCTAAGGGCCCATTAAAGTTTTTTTGTATAAATTTGTTTGCGGGAAAATCACTCTTAAGTCAACTAAATCGAATAAATATTCTTCAATTTGTTTTTATTTGATGTATATTTGTCGATACAATGATTATTCTATCAATTTATATTGATTTAATTTTAATAAATTTATTTCACCGTTTTATCCTTAATAGTGATATTTTGTTTTTCGAACAACTCGAAAACTAGAGCTAATTTAAAAAAACTCATAGCACCATTAGGATCAGCGCACTCGAATTATGTAATCCCCCTGGGTCCTCCTTTTGATGGATTTTGCAACTAGCACAGTGTAATTAATACTTGATATTGTTGTTAAGTTTTGTTAACTTTAAATATCCTTCGAGAACATTTTGAGCCAATTACGTGGTATACAATTATCTTCCAAATCCTTAATATGTATATTTGTTAATCATTGATTTCCTTTAAATTTATCGAAACGAAAGTTTTTGAAGTATACTAATTTGTTGTCTCTTTGAAAACGTGGTAACAAAATCAAGTCAGTTCGCTAGTTTGTATTGTACAAAACATTTTATTCTTATATTAAATTTTTAATTTTTGTTTTTAAACAAAAATGAATTCCGTAAAATCGTTTACGGGATAAAGTTCAATATTTCTTCAACGTTACCTTATTCCGTTATATACCACGGCATTAGGAGCATAATGTTTCTAATTACGTTGCATTTATTAACGAAAAAGACTTTTTTGAAAAAGAATTAATCAGGAGAATAAATATGATAATTCAGAAGAAATTAAAATTGATTTCGGACGAATATTGAGTGCTGTTTTCGAAAATCATGTCAGTCCTTAAAGTAGCTTGAGTTAAGGCGTTATTGTCAACAATGTAAACTTCTTTTTGCTGATTATTTAACTAAATCTTTTTATCTCATTGACCATAAGTGAGTTTTTTGTCACTTAATTAAGTTAAAAACTAGATTTGGATCATCTCTGCAAGATCAGCGTATCAATAATATTGCAGAGCGTTTAAAACGAGAAGAAGTTGTGTCCTTGCTTGAGCAACGTATTCAGTCTAGTTTTAATCCCGATATTGTCAAAAACCGATAAAAACCACACATGCCAAAGAAGTAATTTTTAATGGTTTTGAAAGGAGATTATGTTTAAGTAAATATGAAAAAGAGAAGTTTCTAGGACAAGTCGCTTATATTTTAGTTACTCCTTGGCGCTATGGGGTCAAAATCATGGCACTAACACCAAAATAGATGTGCTTTAAAAAGTCTACCAGAACAAATCAATAAGCGTGGCTTTTTTCCATCAATTACTTTCACAAAAAGGTTTTATTTTTATTTTTTTAAACATTTTTTTCAATCCCATGTAATCCAGTAAATTTTATACATTTATTTTTGATTTTAGACTTAACCTTATTGATGCCTTATTTTATGTTTCGTTACTAAAATGAAATTCGAAAAATTTAAAATGAATCAAAGGTCATCATATTACTAAAAAATATAAAAATAGAAACCCTTAAATTTATGGTTAAGATTTTTTACGGAATTAGAGATTTAAATTTACGGACTTAAGTTCAATCAACAAATTTTATCACGGAATTAGAGACATTTGGGTAAATTTGAAAATTTATCAAATTTTCTCTTAAAAAACAACTTTTCTCCCTCCTTAGTATTTTGTTATTCAATAAAATACATGTGCAAATGCTCCAACAAAGATCTAATGTCAATGTTTCTTTCAATCTCTTTAAAATAACTTATTAAGCAAAAAGTTTACTTAACCTTACGGAATACCGTACATTTACCTTATTTATCATAGATGGGCACATTGCAGTACCAATAAAATTGCAGTAAAAATAAATTATTACTGATTGCTGAAAAAAAATTGCAGTAATCAGTAAATTTGTACTGATGACTGAGAATAATATCAGAATAATGCAAATTAAATTTCATTACAAGTAAAATTTTACTGATTACTGAAAAAAATAGCTGTTATAATAAATTTTTACTGATTACTCTAAAAAATTGCAGTAAAAATAATATTTTACTGATTACTGACAAAAGTTGCATAAAAACATCAAATTTTACTGATAACTGAAAAAAATTGAAGTACAAATAAACTTTTACCGATTACTGAAAAAAAATGACAGTAAAAATGAGCTTTTACTGATAACTGAAAAAATTGCAGTAAGATATAAAATTGTGGCATTTTAATTTGTTAATTTTAATTTATAATTCTTAAAAATTATATTCTTTAAGAATTATATTTTGAGCTTTATGCCAAATAATTCATGAAGTAACAGGCTTGCTACAACAACAAAATTCTATACAGAACAACCGAGCAGACTAGACCATGGTTTCGTCGGACGCTACTCCGACTCATCAGTAGGGTCTGGTGGTTCATGCAGTCCACTAACTTTGCGAAGCTTATAAGTGCAACTGCCACAAAACCAAAATGGAGTTCCGATGCACTTTTCACTTAATCAAAGCAGTGTTTTTCTACTCTTCTGCTAGTCGCAAAATTTCTTTTGTTTTGAATTTGTTTTTAAGAAAATTTTTGTTTTGAATTAATTGTTTTTAAAAATTGCAGTAAATTGTTTTTATGTCTGTTTTTGTTTTGGGTGAATTCTTGCTGGCTCTTGCGGTCACCCATTTTAAAATTAACATTTTAGTAGCTTCTAATTGCCTCGAACGTACACATATAAATTTAAATGTAATAACTAGAGATGTAACGGATATCCGGTTACTATCTGGTATGCCAGATATCCGGCCTAAATGCACTATTCGGCCGTACAACGGATTTTGCATTATTATCCGGTATCCAGCAGACCGGATAGTTTTAAAAATAATTTTAATAATGATAAAAATTTAACGATGAATTTTCCAATTTCAATATTTGAAAAGTATCTTAAAATAATTAATAGAGGTATACTTAATCCATGAATTCATTTATTAATTACGCTTAGTTAAAAAAACGCTACAAATAGCAAAAATATTAATAAAAGAAATCTTATTTTATTAAACGAGCAATAATTGTATATATATTTGCAATTGCGTTCTCGAAAACGGCTCTAACGATTTTGATGAAATTTACAATATAGATGAAGAGGAAAAACCGATCCAGCTAGATTTCATCTCTGGGAAAAGCCGTTTTACCAAGTTTTCACGAATTTAAGATATATGTACGTTAATTTTCCTGCCGATTATGATATGTTCATTTTGCGTAGTTTGATATAACAGTGTTAGCTCAGGGAGTAGAGCTTCTGTCTAACAATTAAGAGGTTGTGGGTTCGAATCAAGACGTTGCACATTGATTGTTTTGTTTTATTTTTGAGCTTCACCAAAGTGAACAACAGCGACAAGCAGCAACAACACCGGACATTGTTCCTGCAGATTATCAATGATGTTTTTTTTTAGATCTTTGCTTGTCGGTGAACATTACCGATTTGTTATATTTCTAATTTAGTTTCTTTTATATAAACGTTTTTAGTACAGTTTTGATGTACCAATTTTTGATATAAAAAGAAATCTTGAAAATAGTCATTTACAAAAAATTTTAAAAAGTAAGATATTTACGCTATGCTACAATTTCCTACGTTTTGGAAAAATATCTAATTTGCTCACATCTCAAAAAGTGCACGTTTTTTGTGTAATTTTAAGAAACAAATAAAGTTTCCACCAAAATAAAATTATAATAGACACATGATATGCTTTTCGTATTCTCAATTTTTTCTGATATAGAATTAGAATTAGAATTAGAAAAAAGATTTTATTCAAAATATTAACATATTTAAATATAACAATGTATAATAAATCTTATATACGACATAACATATATGTTGTGTGTCAGATTGTCATATAAAGTGTAAAAAAATAGTTGAACAAATACGTAAAGTTTACCTAAATTCATTTATGATTAAATCGCGATATTTCAAACAATCCTTTATATATAAATAAAGATTACAATAATCGTTACCATTTAGTAATTCATAAAATTCACATTCATTTAGTTTATTCTTACCGAAGCGGCATTGCCTTACATTATTAAAAATAGGACACCTACCTATGAAGTGAAAAGTGTTTTCAGATTCACTAAGATTGCATAGAGTACAAATACTGGGCGAGCTTCGATTAGTTAAACACCGAGCATTTAAGTTTAATAGTCCACCCCTGGCTCGCAGAATAAGATTGACTAAGTGTGGAGAGTTGTTATAAAACTGTAAAATTGGGGAACATCATACTGTAGTCGATTGTAAACATCGTGAAGCTGAGATATTCTTGCGCTTTCCAGGTGCCTTCTATATTCAAATTAAATTAGTGCCTGCAGCAAACTATCTTGTTGAGATTTTAAATTTTCACCACCAAAGTCAAAAGCAAATTCGAGGTGAAGTTCGTCGCATAGAGAGCGCCATTTACGGACCCAAGATACGTTTTGAGCTACTGTTTCGAAGGCAAGTAAACGAGGTAGCCTAGTATCTGCATAGCTAAAGACTTTAGCAATATAACCAAAATGTAATGCAAGTGTTTGCACAAATAAAGTGGATAATCTAGTTTCTAAATGAATCATGTAATTTGGTGTATTATTCGGCAGGTGAAATATTTTTTTGATAAAAAAACGAAGCAATTTTTCCACCTGATCAAAACGGCTACAACCCCACACCTGAGCACCATAAAACATAATAGATTTCGCGGCAGTTTCAAAGATTTTTAGTTTATTGGATAATTTGATCTTGCGGTTATGTAAATAGTCTAACCAAGAGGCATTAATTGCTGTTTTTGCAGATAGAAGTTCATCATTAAGGTGCTTATTAAATGACAAGTTATAAGTTAGCTTAACTCCAAGGTATTTATATTCGTTTACAATTTCAATTTTTTCGTCGCCATAAAACCAAGCAAAATTAGCCGATAAGCGAGGGCCATTTCTAAAGACAACAATTTTAGATTTAGTTAAATTGATATTGAGACACCATTGATTGCAGTAGCTGTACAGGGCATTGATCATTGATTGCAGTTCAATTTCAGAATTGGCAAGAATAACCAAGTCGTCAGCGTATATAAGAACTTTAACTTATGTGTAAGCAACACTTATTCCACCCGGCAAAATATCATGCAAATCGTTCAAATACAAAGCAAACAGAACTGGGCTTAACAGACAGCCCTGTTTAACACCTTGGTAAACAGGAAACGCATCAGACATTAAACTACCGTCCCAAACTTGACTTAGAGTATCTTTATAGAGCAATTGCAAAATAGTTACCATTTTCGTGGACATACCCATACTAGACAATTTGTAAAATAGAGAGTTGTTAAATATATAAATAGGTAAAATGTTTTCTGATATACATTTCACTTAATCGTTCATAACTTCTATACCGTTTGAGAAGTGGTTTTAAAATGTGTAGCAAAAATGTTTGTCTTATTAGGTCAAATAATAATTCTGTATATAATAAAGGAATCTTGGATCATAAAACTGTAAAAAGCTGGGACAAAATTTTTAGTTTCTTCATTTTTATTTGTAGTAAGTTTACAAAATTTTAAATGCCATATACAAACTGGAAATGAATAAAGATCAAATTTATTCTAAGAATTTTTTAATCGGTCTTAAAACAAAAAAGTTTTAACATTTTTCAATCGGCCGTCTGGGGACGAATCGGACGAAGTAACAAAACCACAACTTGTACATATCTTAGAGTGTGAACTTAGTGTAAACAGACCACAATAGTACAAACACTCCACGGTAACAGTAATTTTTAAACAATACATTGGACTAATGCAATTTTTAATCCTTTTTTTATTAGAATTGCTACGATTAAAAATAGTTAACATATTTTTAGTCAAAGCTGTACGTAAAATTAATAAATTGGGAATACAATCGAATTATAGTACCTTAGGTTAAAAATTGAATACAAAATAACAATAAAAGCTGTGTTTTGCTTACAGTTTGCTCATGCTATCACAAGCAACAGTATGTGACAAAAAATAAAAATATTACACTATGCAATTTTTACATTAAATAATTTATAAAATAAAATTATAATAATATAAAATTAAAAAAAATGTATTTAACGGCTTGGCTTGGGATCGAACCAGGCACCTGTGAGTTAACTAATCATCTCGACAAAAGCTTATCCAACTGAGCTACAGAGAAATATATTTAAAGTTAAGTCGAAATAAAAAAAACAAATTTTTAAATCGATTTAATGTTCTTTTATTTGAATCTATCTTAAGACTGACTTTACAATATGTTCTTAGGCGGTATTTATATAAGCAAAAGTGCTGATCTTGCATTTTCCGTCTTTACTAGTGACTATAAGCTTTCGATATTGGCCATAAGCAATTCTTTGGAATTGTTTGTTAACTTTGGGCTTAGGTCAATGCATTTTCGTTTCTTTGGAACTTTGTCTGTTCGAACGGAAATGCAATTTGGTGAATTTGGATTGATAAGCAAAGTTCATTGGCATTATTTATTAAAAGTTAACTGTAAACATTTCTTTGGAATTATGCATTTTCGTTTCTGTGTGAACGGAAATGCAATTTGGCAATTTTAGGTTTATTAATTAGCAAAATTAATTGAAAACAATTTTTAAGAATTGTTTGTTTGTTACTTGAAAGGCATTTTTGTTTCCACGAAACTTGTCTGTGGGAACGAAAATGCAATTTGGTTAATTTAGGTTTTTAACTGGAAAAATTGATTAATATGTGATTTTATATTATTTTAGTGGGTGTAACTATAACTCCCCCACCGTTAGTTTGAGGCTCCGATGAAATATGCAAGATGGAAAATTTTTCTTTTGTTTTAAATATAAAGATTACTACTAACAATATGATTATAAGTACACGGAGAAAACTGTTTGCTAAATTTGTATGGAGATTAAGCAAAACTTGAGCATAATTCTCAGCCACTTCAAAATATTGCTTATTTTCAGCAAAAATCAAGCAAATTTTGCTATTTAAATTTATAATAACTTAGCAAATTTTCGCTTGAATTAAATCAAAATTTGCTTTTTCGATTTATATAAACTGAGCAAATTTTTGCTCGAATCAAACCAAAATTTGCTATTTCTATTTATAAAAAATAAAAAAAAAACAAATTGGCCATTTCGACTGGGAATCGAACTCGGGCTCCGAGCATGCTAAGCCACACTCTTAACCTGCATGCCACGGTATTTCTATTTATAGTTCGAATTTTGTTTTATATTTCAATAACCAAGCAACTTTTTGCTTGAATCAATTCAAAATTTGCTATATCAATTTATAATAACTGAGCAAATTTTTGCTTACATTGAGTCAAATTTTGCTTTTACCTGAACACAATTACCTTATAATAACTTAGCAAAGTTTGGCTTGAATCAAATCAAAATTTGCTATTTGAATTTATAATAAGTAAGCAAATTATTGCTAAAATTTATCTTTATTTTGCTTTTTTCAAATTATATGAGAAGTAATTTCAATTTAGAAAACGTTTTCCAAAATCAAACCGCTATTGAGCAAAATTTTGCTGATTTGCGTTTAAGCAAAGTAATGGCTTGATTCAAGCAAAATAATTTTCTCCGTGTATGATTATTACATTGATACTTAAATTTATTTTGTTTGAATTATCATTTAGATTTATTATTTGATTTATAGATTCTTCATGTTTTAATTGTTTCAGAGACAAGGATTCTAATTTTATATCAGCTATCGTTACATTTGATTCTTCCTTAATTTTGGTAACAATATTTGGCAAAATAAATTTATCATATAATTTGATTTGTACATTAGTGAAAGTTTCATTGAGTGTGTGAATTTCGCAATTTTCAAATTTTATTAGAAAATTTCCCTTTATTTTTATTTTCATTTTATTACAATTATGAGAGATATTATGAACAAAGTTTTTAAATATAAGAATACCAGGAAGTAATTCTGTTATATTTGGTTTTGTTAATGTTTGCATATCGCAAAATGCTTCTTCAAAATTAAGTATGTTTGATAAGCATTCATCAGTAATTTTTATTAAGTTTTTTCTTAAATTTTCCTTCACATTTACATCATAAATAGTATTATCTGAATCTACTAATATTTCATAGGTATTCAATATAATGGATTTGTTCTTATTATTAGGGATAGGTTCGAATTTAATTTTCGAAACAATATTTTTTGAATATTTTGGGATTAGAAGAACAATTACAAGGTTATTGTTTTGAAGAACAACGGCAACTTTAATGTTAGTATAACTGTCAAAGTCAGTAATCAAGTCAAGTTCGGTTTTTGTTAAAATATTTGTGGGGATTATTCCAAGTTTACTGGAGAATATTACTTGTCCAATGTCATCTATGTGATCTTTTAGTAGTGAAATATCGTTATTTACCTGGTAAATTTTTTCCATAAACGTAATTTCATCCTATAGAGTTGAAATTTTATTACCTAAAATGTCTTTGAATTTATTCAAGTAATCTCCTATTATTGTCTGTTGGTGGTTTATGTGGTTCGTTATGTTGGTTATTTGCAGGGACATAAAATTGTTAATTTGTGTGAGGTTGTTAAGTTTGTTGTCTAAGATATCGTTATTTTCATAAAGTAGTTTAAGTGATTTGCTTATCTGTGTTTCGTCATCGCTGTCCATCGTTCCTGCTATAAACTTCATTCCTTTACCTATTATATTAACTAGTCCTCGCTTGGTTCTAAAATGTGGGTTCAATGCTTCTACTTTAGCTTTTAGCAAAAAGAAATTTTTAGTTATGGTGTTAAGTAATGATTTTGATTGCACTGTAGTAGTCCTCAGTGTCTTTATGTTGTCGTGGATTAGTTCCATTGTTTCTTCGTACATAGTCGTATTGATGATATGAAGAATTTTGTAATAATGTTCTATTGGTCTGAATTCTCCTGTCTTTATTGGTATATATCCATTGTTGTTCGTCAGGTCTTGAATTTCCAGGGTTTGTGCGTTTACGGTTGCAACGAAGGTTATTACTAACGTTGCTAAGATCATCTGAAAGTATAATATACTATCGTAATTTTGTGGCTGTTACTGTTGGGTTTGCATAGTCTTGAAATTTTCTTTTTTGTTTTACATGACACTTATAGTATTTATGTCCTGTTTTAATATTTTCAATATGGTCTTCGTCAATTTTCCTAGCTTCTATTTTTCTATATTTTCTATGGTTTTTACCTCCTCTAATTTCTTTAATGTAGTTTATTCCTTCTTGTATTTGTACGTCGTTTCTGTCCTTATTCAAGCGGTTTATATATTTTTCTTTCTTTTTCAATATAAGGTCATGAATTTCTGGGTATTTGTCCTCGTGAATTTTTCCATTTAAGAAATCAATCGGTTTTATGTTTGTTGTGCTATGGATTGTGTTATTGTAAAAACCTATGATTCTAAACATTTTATCTTCAATGGGTTCATCTTTATTTCTATCGTCGTGTCTTAAAATTCTAATGTGTTCATTTATAGTATTATGAAGTCGTTCGATGTCTGCGTTAGATGTATGATTACTATTAGAGGTGTAATGTATGTCAATATGTTCCTCGCTTAAGAATTGAAGCATTGGTATTGCTTTGAAACCTAGCTCGTTGTCGACGATTATTTTTTCTATTTTTCCGTAAGTGTTAATGTATTGAAGTAATTTTGTTTTAAATTCCGTCCATGTCCTACCGTTAATTTTATAAGCTACTGCGAATTTTGTAAATTTGTCTATAGTGGTCATAAAAAGATTTTTGTCTAGCGTATAAAAAACATCAATGTGTAATATTTCGCGGGGTTTTGAAGGTGTATCCGTTATCTTAAAAGGGATTTTTGGTGGGTGTCTCTCATATTTTTCTAATGTACAAATTTCACAATTGTTGATAAACTGGGTTATTCTCAATTAAAGCTTAGGGTTATAAATTTGTGTCTTAAGTTCTTCAAATACCGCTTGTATGCCTCTATGATTTTTATTTAAGTGTTCTTTTTCTATTAGTTCGGTTAGTTTGGCTTCGTCCTCAATATCGTCTAACTTTTTGAAGCATCTTATGATTCGAAAACTTTGGTTGTTTGAAAAGAGTTCTTCATAAGTGGATTTAAACATGTTATAAAACGTTTCATCTATTAAAACTGCATTTATTTGAGTTGGGTTGAAATGATTTTTCAACAAGGTTATGGTAGATTCTCTGTCAAGGTTTTTCATATAAATTGTTTTTCGATTGTTATTAAACACTTTTTCATTTCTTATTTTTGTTGATCCTGAATTAATTTTCCTGATGATAACCTGATTTTTGAATAAGTTTATTGCAGACTCAGTTTCTCTTAAGTTCGTTTCGGATGGTTCCAATGTGTTAATTGCTATAGGTTCAGGCTCGATCCTCGATAATGCATCTGCGTTGCTGTTCTTTGTACCCTTTTAATACTTGATCTCATAGTCAAATTCTGATAGTCTAAGCCTCCACCTAACTAGCTTAGAGTTCGGTTATTTGATGGAGAAAAGCCATGTAAGAGGTTTATGGTCAGTTTCGATTGAGAATTTCGTCCGAAGAGGTCGGGCCTAAAATATTTAGTAGCCCAAACAATTCCTAATAGCTCCTTTTCAATCGTGCTATAGTTGATTTCATGTTCATTTAGAGTACGGCTAGCGTAACATATTGGGTGGTCGTCCTGTGAGAGAATTGCGCCTAAAGCGTAATTACTAGCGTCTGTAGTAAGAGTGAATTTTTTTGTGAAGTCTGGGTAATGTAAGATGGGGTCATGAATTAAAAGTCTTTTGAGAGTGTTAAAGCTTTCTTGATATTTAGGATCGGAAATGTTAATTTTAGCGTTTTTCTTTAAATAGGTTGTCATTGGTTTTGCTATAAGGGAGTAATCTTTTATGAACTTCCTATAGTAGCCAGTAAGCCCTAAAAATTGTTTAATTTGCTTGGGATTTTTGGGAATTGGGAAATTCTTGACGCATTCTATATTTTTGGGGTTTGCTTTTATTCTTTCTGGTGTTACTATGTGTCCAAGGAATTCTGTTTCTTTCTTTAAGAATTCGGACTTATCTAATTGGATCTTGAGGTTGGCTTCTTTTAAGCGGTTAAAAATTAGTTTAATTGAGTTAATATGTTCTTGAAGAGAGGTAGAAAAAATAATAATATCGTCCAGGTAGACGAGGCAAATTTTGTTAATGTAATCTCTAAGGATGTTATTCATTAATCTTTGGAATGTCGCTGGAGCTGTCTTCAGTCCAAACGGCATTCGTAAAAATTCATAATGTCCTCCTTCAACGCTAAAGGCAGTTTTATGAATATCGTCTTCCTCGATCTCTATTTGATGAAACCCTTTCGCCAGGTCTAGTGTGGTGAAATACTGGCATCTTCCCAGTTTGTCCAAGATTTCATCGATGTAAGGAATCGGGAATTTGTCATCTACCGTTACCTCATTGAGTTTTCGGTAGTCAATGACAAGTCTCCATTTGGCTGTTCCACTGGCATCGGCTTACTTAGGCACAATCCAAATGGGTGCAGAGTATGGAGAACTGCTATGTCTGATTATGTTATTATGAAGCATTTCCTTGATTTGGTCTTCAACCTCTTTCTTGTGTATATACGGATACCTGTAGGATTTGGTATATATAGGGACGTTGTCAGTTGTTCTTATCCTATGTTTTATAGCAGATGTAAAAGTGAGTTGTCTATTTTCTTGATAAAAAATGTCTCTGTACTTGTTTATAATAGTCATTAACTGAGTTTTTTCTTTAACATTAAGGTGTCAAATTCGGATTTGATCTTCTATAGATCTATTTCCTGCATCTTCAATTGCAAAATTTAATTCTAATTTATTATTTTCAATGTTAAAAATCTTGTTTTCTAGTAATTCTTTTAAGTAGTTTTCTTCAATATTTTGGAATTTGCGTACTTCTTTTTCAAGGCCATCTTCACCTTTGAAAAAAACTGTAGTGTACGTTCTCCAAATTGAATTGTATTATTCTCATAATTAATTTGTGTTTTTAATGGTCTTAACAAATCGTTGCCTATTAATCCATCGTAAAAGTCATGAAATTTAGTGACATAAAACTCTATTACGTCGAGTCCTGTACCGAACTCTTCAAAAGTTGGGATTTTTGCTATTTCGTTTAAATAAATTGTGTGTTGTAAAGTTTTAATGGAGATAGGGATAGTTTTTTGCATCCACTTTGGATGACAAACGTTAGGGTTAAGGAGTGAATTAGTGGCTCCTGTGTCAATTATTAATTTGATATATCCTAATCTAGTTTTGACTCTTATATATGGTAATTTTCTTCCGAGGCCCTGTCCTGAAAATTTTCGGATGTGATATAGATATCATGGTTATTGATAGTTTCATGATTATTTATATCCATTGGTTCGGGTGCTGGTAATTGATTCTGGGTATTGTGGCTAAATTGTTGGGGAAAATTCTGTGTTCTATTAAAATTTTGTCTATTGGATTGATAAAAATTCTGAGGATTTGGTTGGAAATTTTGTTTATTCTGGAAAAATGGTTGGTTAGTCTGTCGAGAAAAATTTGGTTGATAATTTTGCTGGTTGTTCTGTCGAGAAAAGTTTGATTGGTTATTTTGTTGATTATTCTGTAGCGAAAAATTTGGATTGTAGTTTTGTCTATATTGTTGTATTTGTTGAGTATTTCTTGGGATATAATTTTGACTATGATGTCTGTATTGTTGTTGGTCGAGGGTATTTTGTCCAGTTTGTTGGTGTCGTCTGTCTTTATTTTGTCTTTCGTCTCTTGGTTTATACAGTACAGTATTATTTAATCCAGTGTATACGTATCCTGCTTGGAACAGAATTTCCATGGCTGTTTCTAAATTGTCTGGATGTCTACAAAATAATATTGTCTTCATGGGTTCGGGCATTTTGCTTTTGAAAATGTTCAAAGCAGTGTGTTTATTGTTTTCTACACTTTGTTCTACGGCTGTTCCTTCGCCCAATATGTTGAATGTTTTATTATAAAGTCTACACAATTTATCTTTGATTTCGTTTAAGAACTCTAGTGTATTATTTTTAAAAGTTACTGCCCTGAGTTGGTCATAAAGTTCTTCTAATGAAAACCTATCACCAAAATTATTTTGTAGGACGTTTTTTATTTGTGCCCAGGATGTGGCATGACAATTTATTTCTATGGCTTGTCTGGCCTTTCCTTTTAGTTTACTTTTAATAATGTCTGAGAATAGTAGTTGGGATAAGTCATCATATGTTTGTAAGTGTGGATGTATTCTTTCTACTAGGGTTAGGAAGATTTGTAGGTCTTTTCGGTCGCCGTTGAATTCAGGAAGGTTATTTAGGTATTTCAAAGGGTTTATAACTAATCTATTGGGTTCTGTGTTAGGCATTTTATTAAATTTTTTAAAGGAAAACGTAAGAAAAACAAGGAATTCTATATTCTAATTATCTTTGGTTTTTGGTTACACAATTTAAATTTTATTTTTGCTTTTGCCTTGAGTTCTATAATTAATTGTAATAATTTTCTATTTTCTTCTTGCTCAGTTCCAAAGGAATATAATTCAGTTTGTGTTTGATAATAATTTTCCATAAAAATAATTAATTCTACCTTATATCCTGTTTCGTCCTTCTTGATAGAGTTGTTTTGCCGTCGATGTTTGTGCCACTTGGTTGTAGTGCTTTTGGTGTTACTTTGCTATGTTGTACTTGTCGCTTATATCCTGTTGCAAACTTCTTGAGAGGTTGTGTTGCCGTCAATGATTGTGCCACTGGTTGTTGTGATTTTTGTTGCTGGTATTACTTGTTGCTTTAGTAGCGGTGGAATTAATGTTGATATTGATCTTGTGTTGTTATTGGTATATTTGTTGGAAAACTTTGGCTCTATTTGCACAAGTGACTTTTAATTTCATTAACAAAAGTCTCGAATCCGTAGTTATTATTTTTTTTTTTTATAAAATTGTCTCATTCACTTTTTCGAATTTTCAACACTTTCGCATTTCTTCTAAAGCGTCTTTTTGTGGGGTAAAGTTGCTCATAAGTTAGTTGAAATGTCCATCGGGAATTTATATTTACCGATGATCAAGGATTAAGTTAATAAATTTATTTTTCCTTCTTCAGAAAATAAATTTCCACTATTAAGTTTGTAAGTTAAAAAATTTTTTTTCTTAACACTTCAAAATTTTTTTTTTTTCACTTAACGAGTTTTCACTTATAAGTTG
Source organism: Tetanocera ferruginea (assembly GCA_958299015.1). NCBI lineage: Eukaryota > Metazoa > Arthropoda > Insecta > Diptera > Sciomyzidae > Tetanocera > Tetanocera ferruginea. The sequence continues at coordinate 86,538,263 of OY282641.1, read as the reverse complement.
AATTGTTTTTGCACTTAATTTTTCAATCTTCGAAAAATTTTTCACTAAATGATTTTCACTATTAAGTTCAATTGTTTTAACGCGTTATTTTTCCTTCTTCGAAAAATTTTGATATGCCATTAAGTATTAAAATACACAAAAGGATTTATTTATTGTCCTTCTTTGGCATATCCTACCGACTGCGCCAGAAATATATTTAAAGTTAAGTCGAAATAAAAAAAACAAATTTTTAAATCGATTTAATGTTCTTTTATTTGAATCTATCTTAAGACTGACTTTACAATATTTTCTTAGGCGGTATTTATATAAGCGAAAGTGCTGATCTTGCATTTTCCGTCTTTACTAGTGACTATAAGCTTTCGATATTGGCCATAAGCAATTCTTTGGAATTGTTTGTTAACATTTGGGCTTAGGTCAATGCATTTTCGTTTCTTTGGAACTTTGTCTGTTCGAACGGAAATGCAATTTGGTGAATTTGGATTGATAAGCAAAGTTCATTGGCATTATTTATTAAAAGTTAACTGTAAACATTTCTTTGGAATTATGCATTTTCGTTTCTGTGTGAACGGAAATGCAATTTGGCAATTTTAGGTTTATTAATTAGCAAAATTAATTGAAAACAATTCTTAAGAATTGTTTGTTTGTTACTTGAAAGGCATTTTTGTTTCCACGAAACTTGTCTGTGGGAACGAAAATGCAATTTGGTTAATTTAGGTTTTTAACTGGAAAAATTGATTAATATGTGATTTTATATTATTTTAGTGGGTGTAACTATAACTTTACAGCTCAGCTGACAATTGATCGACGCAATAACAAACGGTTGCTCATTTGAGATGCATACATCATATCAACCGAATAGAAGCGCCATAACTAACGAACTAAGCGGATCACCCTCTTAACGTGGAGAAGAGAACAAATGCTGCGAATCAGTTCGTACCAAAAAAAACCAATACAAGCAAAAACAACAAAACGAAAACAAAGAAAGCAGCAGACACAACATGCAAGCAGCTAATGGTTGATTTTCTTATATAAAAATCTAAAGTTTTCTTCTAAGATTTTGCTATTTTGTGACTTTATTACAGTGGTCGCCAAAATTAAAATGAGACTGCAAGTGAAAGCGAGACAAACAAATTGCATATTATTCAAAACAATGCTGCATCGCCAATATTTGCTTGTCGAGTGAGTGAAAGAGCATGACAATACGTGAGAGTTTTGGCAAAGCATGTGCTTCATGTGCTTCATTTCAACAAAATCCAAAATTAGATATTCGTTGAGCGCAGGATATATCTGATACTTTAGTATCAGTATTTAGTATTTTAGTATTATGTTTGAACGATGAGTATTAAGCGTATAAAGCGACCCTATACAAACCGCGCTGTAAGACGTAATTCTACGTAAAAACAAGTAAAGAAAGTCTAAAGTCGGTCTAGGCCGACTATGAAATACCCTAAACCTACTTTTCCAAAAAAAAATTATATTATTGGGCGTGTCCGTGGGCAGATGAAGCCTATATTTTATATGCATTTAAATGTTGATGAAAAATTTACAGATACCAACTTTTATTCCTGTAGCTCACAGTTAAAGCCTTTATTGTGCTTTCGCTGTGTTTTGGTATAAAATACATACATACCAAATTGATTTCTCTATGACAAACATAACCTTATTTATTGAGTTTTAAACTTTTTGGGTTGTATGGTAGGTAGGCGTGTCCGAGGGCGGATGACGTCCATTTTTTAAAATCACCTTTGTTTTCTCGTAAAAAACATACGTGCCAAATTTTATCTCTGTAGGTTCAACATTGCCTACATATCTCTGTAGGCCTTTATTGTGCTTTCGCTGTGTTTTGGTATAAAATACATACATACCAAATTGATTTCTCTATGACAAACATAACCTTATTTATTGAGTTTTAAACTTTTTGGGTTGTATGGTAGGTAGGCGTGTCCGAGGGCGGATGACGTCCATTTTTTAAAATCACCTTTGTTTTCTCGTAAAAAACATACGTGCCAAATTTTATCTCTGTAGGTTCAACAGAGGCTTATTTATTGCGTTTTCAAGTTTTGGGTTATATCGGAGGTGGGCGTGTCCATGCGCGGATAATACCCATTTTTCGAAGACATCTTTTTGTTTACATAAAACACATACACACCAAATTTTATTGTTGTAGGTTAATTATGAGCGAATTTATCCAGTTTTCAATTTTTGCTTTGTATGGGGATAGGCGTGTCCGTGGGCGGATGATGTTCATTTTTCAAAACTATTTTGTTTTTGTCATTAAAATCATATGTGTCAAATTTTATCTCTGTAAGTTAAGCAGAGGCTTATTTATTGTGTTTTCAGTTTTTGGGTTGTATGGGAGGTGGGCGTGTCCGTGGGAGGATGACACCCATTTTTCGAAGACATGTTTGTGTTGATACAAGACACTTATTTACTTACTTAGATGGCGCTTACAACCGTTGGTCGGTTTTGGCCTGGTCTAAGAATTTGCGCCAGCCTCTTTTGTCGTGCGCTTGCTGGCGCCAATTGGAAACTCCAAGGGTTGTCAGGTTATCCAATGCCTGGTCTTTCCAACGGAGATGCGGTCTTCCTCGTCTGCCTTGGCCACCGCTGGGTACCGAATCCAATATTTTTTTCGCTGGAGCTTCGTCGTTCATTCTCTCGACATGACCTAGCCAGCGAAGCCGCTCTATTTTAATACGCTTGACTATATCGATGTCGGCATATAGCTCATACAACTCGTGGTTCCATCGTATTCGGTACTCGCCATTGACGCAGATTGGACCATAGATCTTGCGAAGGATTTTTCTCTCGAACGCTCCAAAAGTCCTTTCATCAGAGCTGCTCAACGTCCAGGTTTGTGATGCGTATAGTAGGACGGGCATGATTATTGACTTATAGAGCGTCAGTTTTGTTCGTCGAGAGAGAGCTCTGCTTCTCAATTGCCTACTGAGCCCAAAGTATCACCTGTTGGCAAGAGTTATCCTTCGTTTAATCTCAATACTGATATCGTTGGAGGAGTTAATTAATACTGGATCCCAGGTAAACAAAGTCCTTCACTACCTCAAAGGAGGTGTTGTCAACAGTGACGTGGTTTCCAAGACGCTGGGACTGTTTGTTTGTTGACAAGAGATACTTCGTTTTATCTGCGTTCACTGCAAGACCCATTCGACTCGACTCTTTTTCTAGCCTGGAGAATGCTGCACTGACTTAGCGCGTATTTTGGCCAATGATGTCAATATCATCAGCATACGCCAGCAGCATAACGCTCTTATAGAAAATTGTGCCACTGCGTCTCAGGTCAGCAGCTTGGATGATCTTCTCCATTACTATATTAAAGAAGTCGTACGATAAGGAATCACCTTGTCTGAAACCTCGTTTGGTACCGAACGGAAGGGAGAGGTCCTTCCCGATTTTCACTGCGCTGCTGGTGTTGTACAGTGTCATCTTGCAAAGACGTATTAGCTTCGCAGGAATACCAAATTCAGACATGATGGCATATAGGTGACTCCCTATTGGACTGTCGAAGGCGGCTTTGAAATCGACAAAGAGATGGTGCGTGTCGATTTGTTTTTCGAGGGTCTTTTCCAAGATTTGTCGGAGCGTGAAGATCTGGTCAATGGTGGACTTTCCAGGTGTGAATCCATAAGGTCCAATCAGTTGGTTGACGATGGGCTTCAGTCTTTCACACAAAACGCTCGACAGGACCTTATATGCGATATTTAGAAGGCTAATCCCACGGTAGTTGGCGCAAATGGTGGGATCGCCTTTTTTGTGGATTCTGCAGAGCACACTGAGGTTCCAATCATCTGGAATGCATTCTTTCGACCATATTCTGCATAGAAGTCTGTGAATGCATTTAAACAGAGCTTCGCCACCGGTCTTAAACAGCTCAGCCGGTAGACCGTCGGCTCCTGCGGCTTTGTCGTTTTTACCCCGAGCTATAGCTGTTAAGACCTCGTTATAGTCGGGCAGCGGAAGTTCAACGCTGTCATCCATAATTGGGATTTTTTTTGGTTTCGAAGAACGACCTTACTCTTTCCTTTTATAGGTTGTTATGAAACCAGCGAGTTGACAATTATGAATATTAATGAATGAATTAGTTATCAAATCGTTTGACGACACGACTTTTCGTACTATTCTGTGACTATTTATTTGGACTGTCAAACCATTGGTCAAACAACAGATAAATTCAAAATACCATCGAAACTCTATAACGAACTCCTGTAAAACGAAGTTTTCTTTATTGCGAAGCAATTATAAGAGCACTGTGTTTTGGTTCTACTTTGAGTGGATTATGATCTCTATTTAACGAATTTCCCTTTAGCGAATATTTTCTTATAACGAAACATTTTTGCGACCGTAACTTTAAGATTGAAGCTTTTTCAATCTCCATTTAACGAATTTATTCAAATAATTTTTCGTTTTTACTTATGTACATGTTTTATTTACCATAAAATTTAAAGTGTATTGAGGGGAACCACCGAACTATGCAAATGACAACTTCAATCATTACCATCTCTCACAGTTATTGCAGTCGCTATCAGTTTACCTTTGCATTCGCGATAGTAAGTTGTAAAATAACTCCGTGCATAAATATTGCTGTGGAAAAAAGCTATTGATCATAATCATAAAGAATTGAAAAGGAAAAAGTTTCAAGAAAAGACATTGCTAAGCAATTTTGAATTCCTCCCAGTAGCTTATCTACGATTTTAAAAAACAAGGATAAGCTTTTAAGCATTGTCAGAGAAAATGCATCCAGTATTAAAAGCAAGAAGGTGCGAACTTGTACCTTTTAGAATATTATCGAAGCAATGCTGAAATGGGTATTCGCCGCACGTGGTAGAAATCTTCCTCTGTCTGGACCAATACTGAGAGTAAAAGCAAAACCATTCGCTGAAGGATTAGGCCACGGAAAATTTGAAGCAAGTGTAGGATGGCTTGAAAAATTTTAAAAATCCTCACGGTATTGTTCAAAAAACATTTTGTCGTGAAAGTGGTGCCGCCAACATCCAAACTCGTGATGAGTGGGTGACGAGTGTCTTGCCAAAATTGTTAGAAAAATATGACGAAAACGACATCTTTAACGCCGATAAGATGGGTTTGTTCATTAGTGCATACCAAATAAAACGATGGCGTTTAAAAATGAGAAGTGTTTTAGGGGGAAAAACAGCAAAGAAAGGATAACTGTTATGGTGGCATGCAATATGACCAGATCGGAGAAAGTAAAATTGCTTATCATAGGAAAGGCCAAGAATCCGAGATGATTCAAAGGACTCAAATTTCTACACGTGGATTACACAGAGTAACAAAATTAATCTTTATAAAAGGTGCAGAGATATCGATAACAACTTCCAAATGCATTTTGGTTGCTGTCTTCAAATATGGCCTCCGTTTTTCTCTATCAGATTTTCCCTATCATGTTTTCAAAGAAATTGAAAAAACAAACATTTTTTTACATTAAATTGTAATGAAATTCACTTCAAAAAGTTCTAAGAGTTCTAAGTTCTAAAAGTGAATTTTAATGAAATTGCATGTTCAAAATGTTAGTTTATTCCATTTCTTTGAAAATATGCTAGATAATAAAAACAACTAAAATGTTTAATAAAATTTCATAGATTTTCTATCAAGTCAAAAAAGTTTTTGTAAATTCGTTGAAAATATCAAAGACACAGGGTTTCAAAAGAGTAGCCTACGTAAAATTGTTAAATTTCTTCGACTTGGAACGTCGATATATTCGAAACAACCAAATATATTTATATTGAATAAGCAAAAATTGAAAAGTCTAATATTTCTTCATTGAAATCAGTCATAGTAATCAGACCTGGGCAAAATGCATTAATTTTACATTACCATTAAGTTAATAAAAATTGAATTTAATGTAAAAATAATTTCATTACCATTAACTTTTGCAATTTTAATGCATTGTTTTGAACATTAAATTATTTTCTTATCAAAATAATGCATTAATTTTCCATTAACATTAAATTGTATGGCAAATAATGCATTGATTTTACATTCACCCCTATCACAAAAGTCGAGCGTCGACTTTAGTGACTGTCGACTTTTTTGTCGAGTCGACTTTAAAGAGCGATCAGCGAACTAGGTCGATGTGACTTTTGCAGTAATAGATTTTTCTGACGGAAATTACTATTGTGAATGAAAAAAAATATATTTGAAGTGTCAGTTTGTGAAAATTTTAAAAACAATTTTTTTCAAACAATTTTTTTAAAAACAATAAAAATGGACAGCATTGCGATATTTTTTGAAGAAGATGAAGAAAGTGTTTCTGTTCAAGACGTTAAGCGGTTTAGGCAAAACATAAGAAACAGCTCAAATATTTGTTGTTTGCCAGATACGGAGTAAGTAAATGTGGAGCTGGATTAGTAGATAGAATTTAAATTAATTTTTTATATAATAAATTCTAGATTTATTCGCAACTTTCGTTTGACAAAAGAAGCTTTTAAATACGTCCTAGGCGAAATTAAAAACAATTTAAAAATGCGCTGCCGGACATCAGCTGTATCGGCAGAATTAAAGTTGGCGGCAACTCTACGTTTCTTGGCTGAAGGAAGCTATCAGCGGGGCACTGGAAACGATTTTAATTTAGGTCTTGCTCAATCTACCATGTCTGGAGTTTTGGAAGAAGTTCTTGAATGCCTACAAGACATAATTTGTCCAAAATGGGTATGCATGAATATGACCAGAGAAGAAAAAGCAGAGGCAAAGCAGTATTTTTTTGAAAAATCTGGATTTCCTGGTGTCATTGGATGTGTGGATGGTACACACATCAGAATATTAACACCTTGCAAGAACCAGCAGCACCTTTACTATAACAGAAAAGGATTCTCTAGCCTTAACGCAATGATTGTGAGATATACATAGTTATATTTAAACTAGATGAAAAATTATATGTAAGTTATTTCTAGGCCTGCGATCACAAAATGCGAATCCGCTTTATAGACGCAAGACACCCTGGAGCCAGTCACGATGCACTCATATGGAATATCAGTGAGCTAAGACATTTCATGGAAACGAACTTTATAAGTGGAGATAGAAGTACTTGGCTCCTGGGTATGCAATCTAAATTATTGCATTTTTATGGTTTTTTTCATATATAGATATATTTAATTAATAAGGCGATGCAGGATACCCTCTGGAACCCTTTTTGATGACGCCTTTTCGAGCGGCTGCGGAAAATAGCCCCGAAAGCAAATATAATTCAGTTCACTCGAAGGCTCGAAATGTAGTGGAGAGGACCATTGGAGTATTGAAAAACAGATTTCGGTGTTTACTATCTGCTCGGCAGTTACACTATTCTCCAGCAAAGGCAACAAAAATAGTGAATATTTGTGCTGCATTGCACAACATCTGCCTGTACTATTATGCCCCTGATGTCGCGGAAATTCAACTCGGGGAGAGTGAACCCATTTTTTCAAGTGTTGACGATTCAACCCGTTCTAACAGCAATACAGTGGCAGTTGATATAAGGACTCAAATAAAAAATGCAATACATGTTTAATAAAAAAAGTTGTATTTACATAGATACATGTATTAAAAAATAATTATTCAAGCACTCATTTCATTTACTATGTAAAGTTAAAAAACAAAAATGAGTTTAAAAGAACTGGTTCTTAAAAACTTATGAAAAGAGATAAAACAAATTAACACAGCCTAATGCTGCCTTTATGTTGATTACGCGTGGTCGAAAAAAGTTTTTGATAAACTCGTTCTTAAATATTTCTTGGATCAATGCAGTACCATCCACTAAACGATTTCGTGTTGTGTTAACCCTTAAGCTTTCTGGAATTTTTATAAAATATTCTCTTTTTTGGTAAAAAACCACTTTTTGTGTGGGAAAGCTGTTTGTTTTTCAGAATTTTAAGGAGCTATATTTTTGGCTCCTTATTTATACAAAAAGTGTTTTGTTTGAAAAACAGGGAATATTTTTACAAAAATTCCAGGCAGCTTAAAGGTTTACACATCACGAAATCGTTTTGTCGAGGGTTCTAAATGACCCAAGTAATATTTTAGACAGAGTTTATCGAAAACTTTTTTGTGGAGACTGACCCGGCCTAATGTGTGTATGGCACATCGAGAGATCTTAATATGCATTTTTTTCAGCTTGACGTCTCTTCTTCCACTCAAATTTTTCCCTGGCCAATTTTAGGTTTTCTTCTTCTAATTTGAAACGCTTTCGATCATAACGTTCTGAATCCTTCAAATGGTTTTCTATATTTTTAAGGCTCTGCCTGACTTCAGTATATAAATTCCTCTGAATGTCAATCTGCTCCACCAAAAGCTCAGCCTGATCCTTTGCCGGTCTTTTCTTGGCTTTTCCATTTGTCGCAACAGTTTCGTTGCCATTTTCAGATGCTTCCCCAGCTGCACATATATGAAGTGCTTGTGCGGACGTTGATGACGCTGGCTCAGGACAAGGAGATAATTCTGCAGTTTTTTCTGCAACTGGGGAAGAAATGCCAAGGACTACACCGGGTGAGTTCATAGCGTCATTGAAGCACAAGATATTGGCGACAACTACTTCCAACGCAGAAAGACTTTTTTGATTAAAAAGCCCTCCTCTAGTAGCATGCGACTCACGTTTATTATGGGCGATTTTTTTTTTAACCTTTCCTTTTAAATCGATCCAAACCTATAATTAATCACTCTTAACTTACAGCAAAAGGCTTGCAAATATGTTTCATACCTTTTGCCAGCCATCACCGTCACGTATTGGGGGAACTAAGCTATTGAGCTTCGTAGCAAGTGAGTTCCACTCTTTCTTTACGTCCACTTTTGCTAATCCTTTATTGAAGCTTCTTGCAAAAGCCACATTACGTTCCATGTGGTCTACCAAGGCTTCAAATTGATTTAAATTTGTTATTTTCATTTCTATTATATTTTCTTTTATTAATTATTGTATATTTCTTTATTTTATTATTTATTATAAGTCTTAATGCTTACTCTCGATGAAAAAAAGCGCTCGACAAAAAACGGCTACAATTTTCGGTATTCGACTTTTACATCGACTTCAACGATGTGACAATTGTAATAGATTGTTCACTCAAATGACAAGCTCGGCGAAGGTGATTCGACTTTGTCGCTGTCGAGTATTTTTTTGTCGACTTCGACAACAGTGATAGAGGTGATTATCATTAAAACGCATTGTAAATAATGCATTAATATTGCATTATCATTAACAACCTATCAAACCAATTTTGATGAAAGGTATTTTAACATTTTTGGGTTCCATGGGACTTTTGGACAAAAATGGATGATTCTATGGCCAATCGGATGCAGTGGGATTATCTGAGGTCACAGGCGGGTCATTGGAACATGTATGGGTTCCATGGGACTTTTGGACAAAAATGGATGATTCTATGGCCAATCGGATGCAGTGGGATTATCTGAGGTCACAGGTGGGTCATTGGCACTTTTATGGGTTCCATGGGACTTTTGGACAAAAATGTATGATTCTATGGTCAATCGGATGAAATGGGATTAAATTAGGTCACAGGCGGGTCATTGGAACATGTATGGGTTCCATGGGACTTTTGGACAAAAATGTATGATTCTATGGTCAATCGGATGAAATGGGATTAAATGAGGTCACAGGCGGGTCATTGGAACATGTATGGATTCCATGGGACTTTTGGACAAAAATGGATGATTCTATGGCCAATCGGATGCAGTGGGATTATCTGAGGTCACAGGTGGGACATTGGAACATGTATGGGTTCCATGGAACATTTGGACCAAAATGGATGATTCTATGGCAAATCGGATGCTGTGGGATTATCTGAGGTCACAGGTGGGTCTTTGGAACTTTTATGGGTTCCATGGAACATGGAACAATTGCATAATGTAATTGACTCGAATAACATAATGTATTAAATTTAAATTATCAGAAAAAGAACTGATTTTCATGTTTTTGCCTAGAACTGAAAAATTCAAGCTGATGGAGAAAAACGGAGTCCATATTTGAAATCAGGAAACCCAATTTGTCTATAATCAGCTGAAAAACCTCCGTCCGTCGCGCAGTGTTATGAATTTAATACGAAAGCATGGATGACAAGCAACATTTTCTTGAAATGGCTTTTAAAATTGAGCCGAAAGTTTGCTTCTCCACAAAGCAATGTTTTGCTTTTTGTTGACAACTGCGCTGCGCACCCTAGGGATCTATAGGACCAATTGAAAAATATTGAAATTGCTTATTTTCCACCCAATATATACTAATAATTTTCTGATGTACATTATTATATCTCTTTTAACAGATTCAGATGAATACGAGGAAGAATCTGCTGATGTTGCTTTACCCTTACCGACATATGAACAACTTTCTTCAGCAGTTGAAGGTTTCCGTTCAAAAATTGCTTCATCTAGTTCATTCCATGGCGGTTTTAATGCTGATAAAAACCCATTTGTGAAAATTCACTTTATAACGTCTTGAATCAAAAGATATCGGCGTTGTGACAACTAGTACTTGAGACATCGGGGACGACTCTCCCCTACACGGCATCTCACTATTTTTTTCTAATAGATTTGGGGACTCTTATTGGGGAGTTTACATTCAAAACCAGATAAGTCACACAGATCGAATTGTTGGGAAATCGAAAAAAAGTCTTGATTTTGGCAGCAATTTTTTATAAACAAACCAATTGAGCAAAAATATGCTCCACAGGAATAGATATATTATGCGAAAAAAAAATAGTCCTATAGTGCAACAAGAAAATCGTAGTTTAAATTTCAAAATTGGACTTGTCTCGTTTTGAAAGTTAGAAATGAATTAAAATTTAGATTCCGCTGTTCGGGTTCTCAAAAGTTAAAGGAACTCATTAAAATGATTTCTGCATACTTTTATTCAAATCGGAGGAAATCCGCCGAAGCAGTTTTGATTCTCTTGAAGGTCCTTTTTAGTAAAAAAAAAGTTTTTTGCTTGTTACTTACTTACTTACTTAGATGGCTTGGTTGGTCGGTTTTGGCCTGGTCTAAAAATTTGCGCCAGCCTCTTTTGTCGTGCGCTTGCTGGCGCTAGTTGGAAAGTCTTTGCTTGTTATTCTTATTTTTTACAGAACGCATACCATAAACCGCTAAAATGTTAAATGTATTGCTCATACCAACGTTTTGACATAAAAAAGTTTGTAAAATGATGTTTCATTATAACTCTTATTGACTTGGTTGGACTTATCTGGTGTGGATTGAAAATTGGACATGTCTGCTTTTGATTGAAAATAAGATTATTTTATGCATTTTTCTCTAAGATTTTTATAATTTTTATCAAAGAGGATTTTATGGTTCAATTAAACTAAATCAATCTTTGTTTCACGCTTAGCATCTGATACAACAGAAAATGATATGGATTTTTTCATCAAATCAAAGTTGAAATGCCCATCGACTCTTTCTATTCATAAATTTAAATACCTTAACATTCGACCAACTACTTCCTTTAGATAAACAGTTCCTGAAATTTTGTTTAAAACTATTATTGATCTAAATTTCTGGTCGCGAAATACAATTGTACGTGAATTCGAATTTATAAATAATCCGCGATTAGTAAATGTTGTACAAATTGTTGTTGCCTCAGCCGCAAAAATCTCATCCAAAAAACGATTAACAAATCTCAGGTCTTAATTAGAATTTGTGTACCAAAATGTTAGGGGTCTTAATTCCCAACTTTCTGAAATGTTTATTAACAGTTTTGACTTCGAATATAACAGTATAATTTTCAAGGAAACTTGGCTTCGCTCTAATATCCGCAATTCTAAAATAATGTTAAATAATTATCAAATTTTCCGTAAAGACCGTAATAATAAGATCGTTGGAGGTTGTAGTGTTCTCATACACACTACATATACATACACACTACATACAGATAACACAAACACATACTTGCAATTCCAAATACACTTTACACTTTTAACTTGCTTAAAATTTAATGTTTTATTTATAAGTAATCAAAAATTTTGTATTCAAATATTTTAATTTTCAGTTATGAAAATATTTTTGTTATAAAAAGTTTATAAAAATAAAATTTGTACAAATAAATTGTTTTTCAAAATAAAATGGTTTCTTTAATATAAAAATACATGAAACCATAAGGTGTTCTGATAGATGTTCATAACTCGTTTGCGTCTGATGAATTAACAATTGACGCCTGTGATCTGGACTTTATTTGTGTTTCAGGTAAATTAAATAATAGTGTTACTTACCTTACCTGTTCGTACATTCCTCCGAAATGTGACTTATCAATTTAATTAAGACATATTAACGCCATAGAAAAAGTTAAACATGTTAAACTAGTAAGGTATATCTTCGACTTGGCCGAAGTTTAAAAACCCCCACGGGCGATTCGCAATGGGACAAAATATTAAATTGCAGCTTTTTTCATTTGAGATTTCCAAAAATTTTACTTTTTCAATGACGTCTAAAATACATTCATATCAAATTCTGTGTCGACAAGGAATAACAACTAAACTCATTTTCAAAATTTCAGAAGAGCATCTTTAAAATTAAAATCGCTGCCTTGTATAAGGGTACCCCGACTTTTGCTGTTTAGAATTGATGGCCTCGAACATTTAATTTTCAAGGTACAACCATAAAAATTTGCGTACTAGTGTATTTCGTTGCGAAAAAACGCAATGAAAGTAACAACCTCACTTTGTCCTAACTCGACTTAAGCGGTTATTCCTTGTCGACACAGAATTGTTTTCCTGCACAATAAAGACACGCCTCTTTATAAAGTTTTCAATTAGGGGTTGAATGGGAGGTGGGCGTGATCTTGAGTGGTTGATGCCAATTTTTCGAACACACCTCAATTTTTATATAATATTCACAAATACTCAATTTCAGGTCTGTAGTTTAAATATTAGCCTTTTTATAGAGTTCCCAATATTATGGGTTGTATGGGAGGTGGGCGTGTTCATCAGTGGATGACGCCCATTTTTCTAACACATCTTAATTTTATTATAAAAGAATTAATATCTAATTTTACTTTTGTAACTTCGACAGAAGCCTATTTATATAGTTTTCAATTTTGGGGTTGTATGGGAGGTGGGCGTGTTCGAGGGTGGATGACGTCCATTTTTCTAACACGTTCTAATTTTTATATAAAAATAATAAATATCTAACTTTATTTTTGTAGCTTCGACAGAAGCCTATTTATACTGTTTTCAATTTTGGGGTTGTATGAGAGGTGGGCGTGTTCGAGGGTGGATAACGCCCATTTTTTTATCACGGCTTAATTTTTGTATGAAAATAATAAATATTTAATTTTGCTTTTATAGCTTCGACACAAGCCTCAATACATACATAGGTTTCAATATTAAGGTTGTATGGGAGGTGGGCGAGTTGGTGAGTGGATGGCGCCCATTTTTCTTACACACCTCGGTTTTGGCATTGACTATACAAATTTTTTAGCTTAAATATTCGCTTCTTTGTGGAGATTTCATCATTGGGGTTGTATGGGAGGTAGGCGTGGTTTTCATCCAATAAAGCCCATTCTCGAACTTGATCTTAGTTCTTAAAAAAAGCTTAAATATCGAATTTCAGCACGATAGCTTCAAAATTACGGCTGTAATCGTGTCCACAAACAGACAGACAGACGGACAGACAGACGAACAGACAGACAAACAGACAGACGGACATGGCTAAATCAACTCAGGTGGTGATGCTGAGCAAGAATATATATACTTTTCTTTACCTACCACGCTTCCTTATGGGCGTTACACATGTCGCACAGTGCGTCTTTTTCAATTTTAGCGTGCCAAAACTCATATCTCAAAAAGTTGTATAGCTAGGGACATGAAATTTGGGGATTTAGTTTTCAAGACCAAAAAAGTGAGTGTCACAAAAAATGGGCGTGATCCGTCAACTGCCACGCCTACCACCCATACAACTGGAAAAGTGTTATTGGTATAAGTTTGGATGTATGTATGCTATATTGATAAAATTTGGAATCTAAGTTTATCTTGTAATTTGAAACCTTTTGACGAAAAATGGGCGTACTCAACTGCCACGTCTACCCCGACTGTATGTTAGCTTACTTTCTATATCACCAGAAAATTAAATAAATATAAATAAAACAGTTTGAGCTTTGTTTTTTACTTTTATTATTCTGAATCGGTATCAGAATTTGCTTCAATAAATTCTGGAGCCTTTAGTAGTTTTATTACATCTACTGTTAAATTAGACCGTTTATATTTGGGTGGTTGTCGCAAAGAGTTAATAAACGGATCAGACGAAATTAAAAGTCTGTGTAGCAAATCTTCATTTGTGTCGATTCTTGACGTTTTTCTAGTAAAGCTTTCTCTAAAGCGCCTGCTATCTTTGTTCCTGGCTTCCTGAGCTTCTTCAGAGAGCTGGCCTATTGGAAGTATGCATGAACTTATAATCCTTTCGCCATGAAACAGAACCTTAAAATTAAAATAAAGTTAACTATATAATTGAATATTAAAGTTTTTAATGTTACCTTATGAACTGTTACTGGCATGTAGTACCATGCATAGTTAGCCAAGTAAAGGTTCCTTGTTTCCTCAGCAAACTTTCCAAAAGCAGTTGGGTCTATTGGAAACCCACAGCCTAAGCACTCTAAAATTATGTGAAACCGTTGAATAAGTTCCAAGTTAATGCCGGTTATTTCCAAAGATAGCTCACTATTTCTAAAAAACTTCCTTGCAGTGTTGCCATCATTACTATTTCCACTTTTTTGTTTAGGCATGTCAACTAAAAGCCCCATTTCACTTCTAAATCTCTCCTGAATATATAGCTTTTTATCTCGAACTTTCTTCTCAAGCTCAGCACCTCTAGCTTGCCATTTTCTAAAGTCGAGTTTATACGCAATATGGAGCAAACATTCCATAAACCTTATCCTGGCATGCAATGGCGAAAGTCCAAAAGAAAGCATTGCCTCATCGACTAATTTATCTGCAATGTATTTCGCTTGATTCATTAATCTAGGTGTAGCGTGACATATGTAACAAGTTTGTGATGAAGCATTTGAAGATAAGGTATTGCATACTTTGCCATCAATCATACATAAAATAAATGTTGCCTTTACCGTTATGTTTAGTTGGTCTATTTTTACATGTGTAGGAGTGAGAAGTGATATCTGATCTGTAATATGCTTAACTTCGCTTAAAGTTGTTTGCGGTGTTTCTTTTGTGAAATTGAATTTAATGGGACGGCAATATCTTACAGATGACGGTGCCGGATTTTGCCATACAACAACATTTTTATTTGAACAAGAAAACATTTTTATCGGTACCATTGATATGCTAAGAAGACTTTCATCAAAGCCATTCCCATCAGAAAATTTTTGCTTGTACCGATTTTGATCGGCACCATCACATCCCCATTTAATTATAATTTTTAAAGCATTTCCACAAAGATCAAACCTATTCGAAAAAATTTCTTTTTGAGCAGTGCAAAGCCTTCTTATAGTATGGTCTACTAATGATTGCAGCTCAATTTCAGCAAAACTTTCACACACTTTAATATTAGAAGGATAACATAACAGTTTTGCCTGCCTTACTTGATTATATGAAGGATATAATTTCGGATTAATTAACTTAGTATATTTTTTTAATGATTCGTATTGATGTGTCAAAAGGTCAAGGTCTATCATCATAGCTAAGGCTTGGTCAGATGTTAAACTTTTTGGCATATCATTTGATTTTCGAAGTTTTTTTATAACAGATCCTCTATGGGGAGAAGCATTGAAAAGTTCATTTACAATACTTGCAGAGTTTTTTTTCCCTGAGGAACGCATTGTCATCTCGGTTGCCATAATTAAATGTTGTTGACTAGTTGATTCTAATAACTCTTTCGCTTTTCTCTTTTTTGTTCTCAAGGCAGATTGTTCAAATTCTTTATTAGGCCTTCCACTGCAACTTACATTTAATAGAGCAGCAGCAGCTCTTGATGTTGATGGAAGTTCTTGGTAAACGTGCTGAGATAAATTAAGATCTTCAGCAAGCCATGCAGAATTTTGAAAGAAGAACCTATCTTGGTGTCTTGCCGCCATCATATATCTTGTCTGGATTTTGGTTACAATTGCTCTCAAAAACTGTTTCAGCTTCTCTACATCGACAACATCAAGGTGGTTAGACTTAATTTTTTTACAAACAAAATTTAGTACAGCATTCAACTTTTCATTTCCTGCAACTGGTACCCAAATATCAAAAATTTCTCTACGGGTGATTTTCAGGCTCATTTTGTCACAATTTTTGTTTTATTTCTCACTTGAAATCGAATTGTTTATCTACATACACAAATTCACTTCTTAGTAAACAACATTTTTTATAATTTATTGAACACAATAACTTACAAAGGATAATTAAATATATATTTAAGTTATGATTGCTGCCAAATTTTAAACAAACTTCACGCAATTATTCTGTAACTATTTTAAATTAAACTCACTTAGTTACAGTTTGAACTCAAGGCGCATTTCCCAAACTTTTTTCTTTCTCATATTTCCAACTTTACTTTTATACATCCAAGTTTGTTGGCAACTTTTGAAACAAACATGATTAATTCAAATATTCCAAATTAACAAATAATTGTAACATAATTTATCATATTTATAACAATGATATAATCCTTTTAGAAAAATCTAAAAAGAGTTAAAAAAGTTATGTTTCGGCTAACATTTTGGGAAACCCTGATGAATAACTGTTTGCACCCTACAGCGTAATTATTGATATTAAGTTGCTGAAATTAAATTCAACACAAAAAAAAAAAAAAAAAAACATAATAAATTTTTTATAAAATATATGTTTAACATAAATATTTATCATAAAAAAGATTTTGTATTTATGTTTGTGGTAAAATGTAATGTTTTTATTATATAAAAAAAAGGTTGTTACAAGTGTGTGTATAGAGAGAAATAAAAAACTTTTTTAATTTAGAAGTGGAAATGTATATTATAGTAAGGGACATACTTTTGCCTTACTCCAATACAATAATATATATATATTTAACATCACCAGCAGCTTAAAGTTATATTTTATTTGGTCATAATTTGGCTTCTCAATGTCAGATAGAACCAACTATAGGTATTTGTACTAGCTTGTTTGTTTACAATGCATTTTTTTCAAACATGTGTACGTTTTGTTGTTGCGCACGATTTTAGAAGCAAGCAAATTAAGCAAAAATAAAATATGTCATTGCGTGAAAAGTTTTGAAAGTAGAACAATGAAATTTGAATCTTAAATATTTTGAACTATCATTTTTAAGTATGCAGAAAATTATTGATTTTGGTTTAGCAGTTTGCACTTGCGAGGCACAAGAAGTTTAAAACCACAAAATTGATATAAATCTGGTTCCTAAAAATTAATAATGTTGAAATTAATTTTATTTGTGCAATTTATTTGTAATATTAATCCTACAAAAAATTGGCTGTATCCAGTTTTGTTTACACGAATTTTCCTTATAGATGCAAAATGCACTAAACAATGGAATGAAAAGGTGTAGTTGCATATATGAAGATTTCTTTTATTCAAGTCAATTTGCGCAATGGTTTTTTTTTTAAACTTAAAGAAAAAACACTAAATATTTCTTTAGTTATACTTTCCATCATATTTACAGTGGAACATTTTAGATTTTTCTTACTGAAAATTACTTTAAGTATAATTTGATGATAACAAAAAATCATTATTTTCTATATATTTTTAAATATATTTTTTAATTTTTTAAAAAACTTTTTTTCATAAAATCATAGTAGAATTTTATTATATATTTAGAAAAAAAAAGTCTTATTGCAAAATCTTTTTCACCTAAAAAGTTATGTTTGGTTAAACTTGGCATAATTTAAGTGCGTTTTTTTTTTTTTTTTTTTTTTTTTTTGGATTCGCCAAAGGAGTGAGAAATCTCATAAATACGTATAGCCCGTACTATACGCATGCACGACTTACATTCTACAACAGTCCGGATTAACCGGAGAGATAGAATGCACCTACGTACTAAAAAACACACCCAGTTGGCGAAGTATGAATTTCCACTAAGCACATAACTGGCTTTTCAGCGGAACTTAAAAATTTTATACAAAAACACGAATTTATTAAGAATATTTGAATTTAAAAAAGTAAACAACATCAAATAAGTAGTAAACTTTACATAAAACTCTAAAACAAAGAGACCAAAGTAACTATAAATAATATGAATATTAGTAAGTTTGCGGCAACTATCCAACCCAAGATCCTACGTGGAAAAGAGAGTAAACTCTTAAACACCAAACCAATACCAATTATAACAGAGATATATACGTGTAAATATGTACAAACATATATGTGTATATATATACGGGTCACTATGTAATTTTGGAACACCGTGCTAATGTTATTAGTTAGATATGTATTTGGGCCAACGCAGGCATAAACTTGCATGGAAAAGAGATAAACTCTTGCGCACAAAACTAAGTAACTAATAAGTCAACTGAATAAGAAAAATTTTAAAATTTTTTGATTAAAAACAAAAAAGTTAAAGCATACATATCGTATTCGATGGTGTTTACTTCATCAAACGCAATATTATAAAGGAAAAACAACTGAAACGATCTCGAATATATGGAATAACTTCAGCCAACATTTTAACAGAATATAACAATATTATTAACCGAGTTAATGTTTGAAACAAAATTCTAAAATGTATCAATTATTTAAATGTAAAATCATTTTCCGTTTCAAGGCATCCACCGACTCACAAAAATTAATTAAGCTGTAGCTATTATTGAAATCACTACACATACATCGTAAAGGGTCATGAAGGGCAAAATTTGAAGTGCACTGGCTCAACTTAAAAAGCACAAAATGTCTAGATCCTCTTCTTGGGATGTTAAAGTTAAGAGATGAGAGAATATATTGGGAGTCAATTTCACCACAAAGTAATTTATATAGGAAGGTGACATTAAGCACCGTCCTTCTGCTTCTCAGGGAAGGTAGTAAAATTTGCTTAAGGCGGGTTTCATACGAAGGAAGAATAATATCTGGGTTCCAACGATGATGACGTAAAGCAAAAAGTAAAAACTGTTTTTGAACCGATTCTATTGCATCAATGTGGACGTTATATTGAGGGTTCCATACTACGGAAGCATATTGCATTCAATTTTTCTTCGTGTATATAAAGTTCTAAGTTTGAAAAATTTTTAAAAAATATGCAAAAGCTATTTTGACTTTTAGATGTTATTTTCAAATTACATAAATATTTTTCTATTGAGAAAATAAGTCTTTTTGTATAAATTCAAAATTTTTTTTTTTTGGACTTATGGCACGCTAAAATTGAAAAAGACACACTGTGCGTCGTGACAAAATTAATATACCCCTTACGCAGTACGCGTGGGGGTATAAAAATAATGATATTCTTATTGTGTTGGGTGATTTTAACCTACCCTTCGTGTCTCGGAATTTGACGGATGGTTCTTCATATCTTACACCCGTTTCCACTTGTAATTGGATAAATGATTTTTTGGATAAGTTATCTGACCTGTCTTCAACAAGTCAATAATACTCTTAATAAAAATCACAGAACTTTAGACCTTGTGTTTGTAGATAGATACACTACTGTAAATCTCAATCGTTCAAACCCTGTATCTCTTCCGGAAGATGAACATCATCCAACTCTTGAATTGACAGTACTACTTAATCTCGAAAATGAAAATAAACTTACTCCTGAAAAGCAAAAAATAAAAAAATATAACTTTAAAAAAACAGACTATGTTAAACTCAACGCCTTACTTGCACAAACGTATTCATATTATGACATTGAATCTTCGGTACAGTTTTTTAATGATGATTTACAAAGGTGCTTCTTGTTGTGCGTCCTAACAAAGCAAAACAATTCTAAACCCTTAAATCCACCCTGGCTAACAAGTGAACTTAAGTCACTCAAAAATTTTAAAAATGGCTTATTTAAAAAATATAAAAAAGCTGGTTCTAATTTATAGAGTTTCTTTTCTCAAAAAAATTCTGCATTTTTTCTGCCCTTTTTGATTTTTTTGCATTTTTTGCGTTCTTTTCTCAAATAAAATTCTGACCTTTGAAACTGAATCGTGTTCATTTCTCGAGAATTTTGACCTTTAAAGTAGAAAAAATGCAGAATTTCTGCCCTCTCTACTTCGACGGTTCGAAAAATTCTGACCTCAATTGCTACCAACTGAATAAACAAAATAAATGACATAAGTGAAAAAAAGTTAACGTTACCATTGGCAGTTCAGAAAAGATTGAGCTCATCTACGGAAAACGTCAAAATTTTTCTATGAAAAAAAAAAAAAAAAATTTTTTTCTAAGCGGGAAAAAGTTTTTGAATTTGAAGTTTTAAAATTTTTTTTTCTTTAATTCTTTTGAAGTTTTTCAAAAAGGGTACCAACTCGAAAACATTAAAAAAATTTTGCATTTTTGTGATCTATTCTCAGCTAAAAACAGGTCAGAATTCTGTGGAGTCAGGTCAAAATGGAAAAAATTCTGCATCTTCAGAGGGCAGAATTTTTCGTTGAGAAAAGAAAACGCTATTAGACTTAATTTGTTATTCATCTTGTCGTTAAAGATACCAACTATTAAATAAACAATGTTATTCTGCTTATATAGTCAACATCAAATCTCAATTTAAAGATAATCCGAAACTTTTCTATACTTTTGTTAACTCAAAACGTAATGCCTCATGCTTTTCACCCATTATGAAATTCAATCAAGAAGAATCGTCTTGTGAGAGTGTAATATCAAACATGTTTGCAAACTTCTTCAAATCAACTTACTACAATATACCATTTAATATGAGTACTGAGCATCCTTATCTTCCGCCAGTTAACTCTTTTGAAACTCCAGTAATAGACTCAATTATTGTTTTGCATTACCTCCGACAAGTTTAATACTCTTTTTCGACCGGCCCAGATGAAATCCCGAGTTGCATTTTAAAGGAATGTGCTAGCAACCTGTGTGCTCCCCTATCAAACATTTTCAACATATCCTTGCAAAGTGGTAATTTTCCCATTATATGGAAATATTCACATTTAATACCCCTTCATAAATCTGGCTCCAAAATTACCGTAGTGAAGATAGCAATGCACGCCCAGAAAGCATTTGACCGAAAACTCACCACACACAAGATTTTAACCATAAGTGCATCTTTAAAAGTGGTCAAGTAGACTAACTAAATATTATGCATCTGCTTGTGTGAATGATATGTTAAATTAGTAGATATTTTAATATGGAAGTAGGTATATTCAGTATTTTTGTTTTTACATTTTTATTACCATATTACCAATATTATAACCTTTTTAATAATAAACAAATTAAAATTTCAATCAGGTTTGTTTAACATTTTACTTTTGTGAATATAATTAATATTTTACATTTTTAAACCTACATAGGAACTATTCTATAATTTTTATAAATATAATATGAATAACAAATAGTGCAAAAACTAAATGTGTGTATAAAGTATATAAAACATATGTTTTATATATACTTCATATACAAAATAAAAAATATCATAATGTCATAGAACTTTATAAAAAATTACATATTATAGTTACAAGCGAATTTTATCGATTCAAGGCTTTTATGGATTGTTGTGGCTGGTACTACGTGGCTAGTCTTTTGTGGCCAAACTGATGTGGTTAAGCATGTGTTGTGTGGTTAGGCTTACGTTGCCTGGTTTGAGATGGTGGGATTTTGTGGCTAGTCTTTTATGGCTAGGCTTTTGTGGCTGGCTAAGTTTTTGTGGCTAGGTTTTTGTGGCTAGACATTTGTGGCTAGGCTTTTATGACTAGGCTTACGTTCCTAGGCTTCTGTGGCTAGGCTTACGTTGCTAGGTCTTAGTTGTTGGAATTCTGTGGCTAAGCTTACATTGCTAGGCTACTGTGGCTGGGCTAACGGTTTCTACGTCTTATTTGTTGGAATTATGTGGCTAGGCATTTGTTGGAAGGCTTTTGTGGCTGGGCTTACGTTGCTAGGCTTTTGTAGCTAGGCTTAGTTATTTGACGTCATGAGCGTGAAAAAGGCTTATAAAATCGCTATCGTGATGGGTCTGCCTCCGATTACAACAAGAACCGTTATAAAAAGTGGCCGCAATATCCGTTCTAGTGCAGCTGAAGTGCGCTCCCACGAAACAATCACTAAAAGAAGACCGGCTTTGTTGGATGGAGAAGGATTATGTGGATAAAAGATTTAAATGATAAAAATATTCGCCTAACTCATGTTCTTATTCAAAAAAAGGCCATTAGCTTGTTCAACTATCAAAAATCTGTGGAAGATGAAGAAGCTAACGATTTTTGTTTCAATGCCAGCAGTATTCTTGCTCAGCATCACCATCTGAGTTGACTAAGCCATGTCCGTGTGTCTGTCCGTCTGTGGACACGATTGCAGCCGTAATTTTGAAGCTATCGAACTGAAATTCGAAATTTAAGCTTTTTCCTAAAAAACTAAGATCAAGTTGGAGAATGGTCTAAATGGGATGAAAACCATGCCTACCTCCCATACAACCACAATAATGAAAACTCCATAAAAAAGCAAATATTAAGCTACAAAACTTACATTCGGTCTTTGTGTAACCCATATCAAAACTAAGGTTTTTTCGAAAAATTGGCGTCATCCATCCACTAACACGCCCACCTCCAATACAACCCTAAAATTGAAAACTATATAAAGAGGCTTGTGTCAAAGCTACATAAATAGAATTGGATATGTATTCATTTTATATCAAAAATAAAGAGTGTTCCAAAAATTGGCGTCATCCATCCACGAACACGCCCACCTCTCATACAACCCCAAAATTGAAAACTATATAAATAGGCTGCTGTCGGAGTTACAAATGTGAAATTAGATATTTGTTCATTTTATAATAAAATTAAGACGTGTTAGAAAAATGGGCGTCATTTACATATGAACACGCCCACCTCCCATATAACCCCAACATTTAACACTCTATAAAAAGGCTTCTCTTTAAGCTACAAGAAAAAATTTGATACATTTGTATTTTATATCAAAACAAAATAGTGGAATAAAAGTGGGGGTAATCCGCTTACGAACACATCCACCTTCCATACAACCCATAATATTGACATAAATAGGGTAATATTTAAGCTATAGAAGTGAAATTGGGTATTTGTGTACATTATATCAAAATAGAGGCGAGTTTAAAAAATTTGCGTCAACTACCCAAGAACACGCTCACCTCCCATACAACCCCAAATTGAAAACTTTATAAAGAGGCTTGTCTTTACTTTGCAGGAAAACAATTTGATATGAATGTATTTTATAGTACAATTTTTTGAAATCTCATGCAAATAGAGCTACAATTTAAGATTTTGTACCATTGCAAATCAGCCGTGGGGGTATTTGAACTTCTGCCAAGTCGAAGATATAGCTTACTAGATTTTTTTTAAATTGTTTAGAATTTTTGAATCAATTTTTGAAAAAGTAGAAATTTCACAATAAAATTACCATAATAAAAAACGTCACCCAAATGGCCAACCAAATTGCCAAAACTCCTGATTTATATATATTAGAGTAAAGTTTGGAAATTTTTTTTAGAAATGAAAAATTACAAAATGTCTGTTATTGAGCAACTTGTGCTTGAAATTTGAAAACTTTCCAATTTGAAAAAAAATTAAAAAAAAATGTACACGAAAAGCTTTGAAAACAAGCTTGAGCAACTATGAAATCCTGAAAAATGTTTTCTTTTGGAACGCTCTAATATACATGAGATTCATGCATTTTTGTCACTTCTTTAATGAACTGTTCTTGTTCTCTTAGTATTTGCACATGTATTTTATGAATTTTATTCACAAAAATTATAAATGATTTATGTTCTAAGCACTTACGAAATTTTTTTCTAATTCATGAATTTTGTACACACACTTTATGTACTTTAAACACTGACTTATAAAATATTCATGATATCGTGTGTATTAATCTCTTGTTATTTGTGCATTCATATCTTGAATAGTTCATGTGACTTTTGATATTGGTTAATGGACCAAAATTCATGAATGCGATCATGGAGAACATGTCAAAATTCTTAATTATTGGGTATTTTTTTGGTTCAGTGTAATTCTAATGTAGCAGACAAACAAGTCTGAAATCTGTAGCTCAAATATATATCTTTTTATAGAATTTTTATATTTTCAAGTGGAATAAGTTGCAGCACTTCGAACTTAAAGTTGGTCATTCACTTACATTTTTCAAAAAAACCCAGCGGTTAGCAATTGTCATACCTGATAAAATCTGGCATGAAATCAGTTCTATTTTGCTTCGAAAATTCGGGCATGAGATCATAGCTGATTTCAGAATAAGCATTTGCATTTAAGCTTTCTAAAAACTTCCCTAAAATCTTCCCTAACCTCTGAATAATTTGTTTTGTGTCGATCTCAGACCTGAAGATATCCCTGAGTTTAGAAGCGAAGGCGTTATGCTATCAAACGTTTATGAGTATTTTCAGTTAACCCAAATATCCCTCAAAAGTATTTTTGATTTTGTTTCGTGTTCGCACCTGAACAACGGCTGAGATTAGAAGCGAAGTTTTATTTTTTCAAAATAAAAATACAAAAATGCAAAGTAATCGACGCGTCATTTTTCATTCTCAAAACAAAACAAAAATTTGAATTATTTAGTGAAAAATTTCTAAGAACTTTAATTCATTAAAATAATTCAAACAATGCTCATGACACCGAAGACGAACTGCAGCTCGAACTGCAGCTCATTTGAATTTTCAGGCTTGGGACGACTAGATAGAAGGCCTGATATTTAAACATTTACTCAGGCCTGAATTTTCGGAGGAATATTCTTAGGGATATTCAGGCCTGAGTTAACGTTATACTATAGCGTTTCAATTTCAATTTTTGCGTTGTATGGGAGGTAGGCGAGTCCGTGGGCGGATGATTTCCATTTTTCAAAACCATCTTTGTTTTGCTCTAAAAAACATACGTGCCAAATTGTATCTCTATAGGTTAAAAAGAGGCTTATTTATTGCATTTTCAATTTTTAGGTTGTGTGGGAGGTGGGCGTGTCCGTGGGCGGATGATACCCATTTTTCGAAGACATTTTTATGTTGATACAAAACACACACATACCAAATTTCATTGTAGTAGGCTAATTATGAGCTTATTTATGCAGTTTAAAAGTTTTGCGTTGTATGGGAGGTAGGCGTGTCCGTGGGCAAATTCCAAATTTATTCAATAGTCCAGATCCTTAGGTTCATGTGATTATGTGTACCAAGTTTAATCCAATTATCTCAACTTCTTCTTCTCATCCTGTGTTTACGGACAACACACAGACAGACGGACGGACGGACGGACATAAATAGCTCGACTCACGAGGTGACGCTGATCAAGAATATATATACTTTTCTATACCGGACTCGCTTCGTTCTATGCGTTACAAACGTTTGCACAAAGTTAATATACCCTCACCTTTCAGGTTTAGGGTATAAAAACGATCAGAGTGCAGTGTAAACTCTTAACATTTTCCAAAACAATTTGAAAAAAAATTAAAAAAAAATGTACATGAAAAGCTTAAAAAAAAGCTTGAGCAACTATTAAATTCTGAAAAATGTTTTCTTTTAGATGAGATTCATGCATTTTTATCACTCATTTCATGAACTGTTCTTGTTCTCCTAGTATTTGCACATGTGTTTTATGAAATTTATTCACAAAAATTATGAATAATTCATGTTCCGCTTTAGTTTTTCTTAGCACTTACAAAATTTTTTTCTTATTCATGAATTTTGTACACACACTTTATGTACTTTAAACAGTGACTTATAAAATATTCACGATATCGTGTGCATGCGAGATGGTTCAAATAAGTTGAAGTCATATTTTTTAATTGATTGGAGATGTAAAGCTATTTCCATCAAAAACATTAAGGTGATTCATGTCACTTCGTAAGATTTTGTATATCGTAAACCGTATTCTTCGCATTTGAAATTGACATGATCGAACTTTTTGAACGCTCGTATCTTTTTTTTGTAAACTTAAATTGATCGCATTCCGTATGATTGAGCGCTCAGATAGCGATGTAGCACAATGCGCTTATTTTAGTTAAATTTTTATCTAAAGCAAATTACATCCAAATATCATGTTATCAAGAATCACCCAAGAATCATATGACTGGGGGGCCCCGGAGGAAAGACGTTCAATTTTAGATGATGCGTTGTCCGCAGATGGTTATTCAACCGCTACTCCTTGGAGCAAGTAATAGGGGAGTTCAGGGCTTCAAAGAGCTGCTACTGCCATAGGACAGTAGCCTACCCGGAAAGAATAGCTGTTCCATTGAAAAAAGTATAGAAAGAAGACAAGGTTGGGTTAGGTAAGCTAATACAAGAAAGCTGCCCTGGAACTGAAAACTTTTCCGATTTCGACACACCCATGACTTTTAGTGCCTAAGCCTAATAAATAAAACTATGGCAATTTCAAGATAACTACAAAAAGCACAATAAATAGAAGCGCTGCTTATAAGAAGCAAACAGTGGAGCTGTCCAGAAGCCAGCATAAAAGTGAAGAAAAGGAAAGCAAAACCGCAGAAAGACTCTAGATTGAAAACTTATTTCATTAACACTTGGAAGTGAGTACATGTACGACTTATAACTTATGACAATAGTAAGCAAAATATGTTAAATAAACCGTCCGACGAGACACCTCGTCTAAAATGACTTGCATGCGAACGCCCAGAGATCTGCCACGGTGCTTGAGAACAAGGAAAAAACAAAATTGGCCATATCAGCCCTTCAAAGGACTTTGGCCGAGCTTCACATGATCAATTAAACGGGATTAAACGGAAGTAGCAGCTTTGCTGAAACTGCAGCTATATAGATCTCTTGTGGTAGCAATTTGCGCCGACAAGAAATGTTGTGTTGTCTCTGGACCACAGCAGCTTTGTCGCGAATTTTTCCTGATCGCTTATCTATTTCGTTGGCTTTATATAGATTATCTTAAGATGCGCCAAATAACGAGGAAATGTTGTTAGATAATACGATTTTTAGCTGAATGCGTTCACTGATAACAAAAAATTTTGAAGTCTAATTATTTTGTTTTTCATTTTGACAAATAAAACAAGTTTACGAAAACTTATTTACGACATAAGCATCAAATTTCTTGCGTATAGTTGAAAAATATTCGTATCTCAATATGCATAGAAATTATTATGACGTTTTGTAAATCTGTACGAAATACGAGCTTACGAAGCACTTACGAAGTGACATGAAGCACCTTATTATTTTTTTATTTTATTATTTTTTTCAAAAATAGAAAAACAACATTTTTAAAAAATTTAATTATGTCAAAATAATCCCCCTATGATTATTTGCCTTGATTTTTTTGATGACACGGACTGCTTCCAGAATTCCGGTACAGATTTAAGGGGGGACATGGCATTGACCGTTTTTTTGAAAACGACTGTTTTTAATAATTTTGTATTTTAGTAAATATTCTTAAGATTCTAACAAAAATTTCCTACGGGTTCAAAAGTTACAGCCGGATAAGTGAGCGCATTTTTAATGTTCACCTTTTTTTTCTTTGTTCACAAACTTTGAACGCGTTTATCTCGAAACCATGGTTTTCGTACTTGTTGCGGCACTAGCGGGTTCCTTTTTTGACGATTTTTTTTTTTGGTATTTTTTTAAATTGATTCGCTATCGTATGACACGAGCTTTTTTACATTTTTTTCGATTTTTTATGAATTTTTAAAGCCGATACTATTTTCGAAAAACACACTTTCAAATTTGGAACATCAGCAAAAATTGAAAAAAAATTTAAAACTAGTAACGGGCGATTCGCAATGGTACAAAATCTTAAATTGCAGCTCTTTTTATATGACACTTTAAAAAATTTTACTATTTTGATGACGTCTAAAATACATTCATATCAAATTGTTTTCCTGCAAAGTAAATTTCGATTAGGGGTTATTTGGGAGGTAGGCGTGTTCTTGAGTGGTTGATGCCAATTTTTCTAACATGTCAATTTTGATATAATATACACAAATACCCAATTTCAGGTCTGTAGCTTAAATATTATTTATAGAGTTTCCAATATTATGGGTTGTATGAACACCGTTGTATGGACACCGTTGGGCGTGTTCATCGGTGGATGACGCCCATTTTTGTAACACATCTTGGTTTTAGAATAAATATCTAATTTTACTTTTGTAGCTTCGACAGAAGCCTATTTGTATAGTTTTCAATTTTGGGGTTGTATGGGAGGTGGGCGTGTTCGAGGGTGGATGACGCCCATTTTTCTAACACACCTAAGTTTTATCATAGACTATACAAATACCGAGTTTAAGTTCTGTAGCGTAAATATTCGTTTCTTTATGGAGTTTTCATCATTGGGGTTGTATGGGAGGTAGGCGTGGTTTTCATCCGACTTAGCCCATTCTCGAACTTGATCTTAGTTTTTTTAAAAAAAGCTTAAATATCGAATTTCAGCTCGACAGCTTCAAAATTACGGCTGTAATCGTGTCCACAGACAGACGGACAGACAGACGGACAGACAGACGGACAGACAGACGGAAAGACAGACGGACAGACAGACGGACAGACAGACGGACAGACAGACGGACATGGCTAAATCAACTCAGATGGTGATGCTGAGCAAGAATATATATACTATTCTATACCTACCACACCTCCTTATGGGTGTTACACACGTCGTGACAAAATTAATATACCCCTTACGCAGTACGCGTGGTGGTATAAAAAAGCTCCTGTCATACGACAACTAATTTTGTTAAGATTTAAAAAAGTAATTTTTTTTCCAGATTCGACAATTTTTGCGACTCCCAGCGCTGCAACCAGTGTTGGAGTGAAAAATATATTTTTTTGAATTTTCTTTTTTTTGTAATTTGTTTAATTCTCTACAATAAAAAACATTTGGAAAAATGTTTGTTTTTGACTGATTGTGAGTTATGAATTTTTAAAAAAAAGTTCTGTTTTCTCTGCCGTGAAAAATACTCATCATTATGAGAGACATTGATATATTTCCATTTCCCACAAGTGAAGAAATATTTCTTCGAAAATGTGAAAATTTATTCTAATTGAAGGAAATTTTATTTGAAAGAGAGTAAATTGCAATTATCGAAAATTGGGAAATTTTCTACCGGAGATTGGTTTGTGTTTTTTTCTCAGTGTAATTATTAAAATCACGTTTGATTTTATATTGTTGCAATAAATCTCATTGTATCTCATATCTGTAAAGAAGAAATAAATAATACAGTAAACAATGAAAAAAAATGTATGTAAAACTAAAGTTATACAAGAATACATTAATAATTACTTTAATTTATTGAATATATTTGCAAAGTATATTAATATTTATATATATAAATATATACCTCTTTACTAAAACAACACCTGATATAGTGTGCAGTACATTTTTATTTTTTTGCTTGTCTTGGCATAATCAGTGATGTATCATAACCCTTGACGATGTCATATATCCAATCCAAGTATCTTTCCACGCGACTATAAACACGAGGATTGTGCAAGGAACACTTTGGTTGAGCGAAGATACTCAAACCAATCAAATAATAGTTGACAGGTTCATCATTCACCACTACTGTGTCCATCAAAGCACAACCACCTGCAAAAACATAGTCATCATGACACGATAAGGCACATATACTCTTCTCCTTCTGAACTTTATAAAGATTTTTTAATCTTGATTCACAAGTATTTAAGTTAATGACACGCACAAACGCCTTAGCTAGAATCGTATCTTCTTTTTTATTTAAATACCAACCAGTAACTTCTAAGAGCTGATTGGCATAATCCATCTGTATCATATCCTTACTGGGCAAACAAATGGGCTGAATGAATTCGGAGTATATGACAGGTTCACTTAACTTAATCAAAGCTATATCGTTATGTCTTATTTTGGAGCTGTAGTTAGGATGTATGAAGGTTTCTTCGATTTTAAACACTTTTGGAACCGGTGCACAACGTCCGCTATCATCGCAGTCTGATTTTTTATAGGTGTTTTTATTCCAATCACCCAACACAACTTTAACGGGCTCTAGTCCAAAATCAAAACATTTAGCATTCAGCACCACAAACGATTTGCTGATTAGTACAGCGAAGCATCTAAACCTATGTGTGTGAGCTGTTTTGTTAACGTATAGAACTCTGCCCATCCAGGGAAATTCGCCAATCTGTGTCAAGTTTTTTTTATTGTAATAATTATCCGGATTGATTCTGCCACATTCATCTGTTTGTGGCAAATGATCTTCACCAACTTTATAAGAAAAGTTATAGAAAAATCAATTATTGAATATTTTATAGAAATTAGTACAAACTTTCATACAGTTATGGTGAGTAACAGCAGTATAATAATTCCAAATAGTGTATTCATCATCTTAGCTAACGTCAACCATCAGGTACAAAATCTTTTTATAAAATGAGTAGAATTTTGTTCTGTTGAATTTTTTCTAACAATTGCAACTGCTAATTGTGCAAGTATTGCATTCTGTGCGCGTCTCTATAGAGACAATAATAATTGAAACATTTTTTTTTGCATTGAGAACCTGCAAATATCGATAAACAAAAAACCAGTTTTTATTCAATGCCTGTCTATTTATTTCAAGGAATACATTAACATAGTTGTTCGCTTTTCTTTGTTATTGTTTTGAAGATATAGAGACATTTTTGAGGAATATTTTTCTTGATTCTTGAAATGTATGTTAAAAATAAAAATGTTTTAAATTTAAAACATTTCGAAAATTTTTCACCAATTCTAAGACAGAGAAAAGAAAAATAAAATCAATAAAAAATTGCCTTGATTATAACAAGCGATTAAAACTTAAAGTTACACAGTTGTATGACTTCAACACAAAATTACTACACAGAGAAAAATAAATTAATAGTAAACCACATTAAAATAGTTTTATTTTCATTATTCTTGTTGTGTAGAAGCCATAAAATGAGGAAAATAATTTAATTTAAGTAGCACTGTGTATATCAAATTAAATGAAATAACACGGATCTTAAACTTATTTGATATAAAAGACGATTTGTATACAAATAAAATATTTAGATTTATATGAAAATGACCGATTCTTTAAATTGCTGACAAAGTTTTGTTTTTGACAGTTTTATTTAATACGCGACTAACTTAAGAAGTACTTGTAATCAAATCGACCTCAAATTTTGAAAATTTTGCCTAAATCAGTGCCTATAAATAAGTTACTGTTAAAGACAATTAAATAGAATCACATTTCTTTATTTGGAATAGTTTTTGAATTAATATTTGTTTATTTATAAAGTTATTCGAAAAAATATGTGCATAAAACATTATTTGTTTCACATTGCGTTCACATTGTCTACATTATGAAAAATTCTGTATGTCTTACTTATGTTTGCGTAATCTAGCAAAAATATTTTTTATACTCAAATGCTTGAAATGAAATCAATCACCATTCTTCTCAACAATGTTTTTCACCAACCATAAACATAAATTTAATTTCTGCTAATTACTTTCAATTTAGTCATGTTAACAACTAAAATATAAATTTTTTATCTTATGACAAATTTTATTTTATTGTTAAATTTTATAGAAAATTGTTGTCTTTGCCCATTCAAAACTTTAAATTCTTCTCCTTTATAAATCAACTTTTGAATTATGGCATTTTTGAGGAAAATAAATGATGTCATACCCAACAATTTTTGAATATCTTTATAAAAACAGTAAACATAATTAAATATATATTCTATTTTATTCTCCGTAACTGCTCATACAACATAAATATTAACTGCACGAAAGCCATTATTAGATAAAAAATATTATATTTAAGATAAAGAACCAATACATTAACTTAGAATATTAAATTATTTGTTTTAAAATTGTACACTAATATTTTCCAAAATCAAAAACTGCTGGGCAATTTGTTTCTAGAACTTTGCATCAAAGCTTAAAATATATTTAACTCATGCCTAAATTTTCACACAGCAGCATCTTCTTGTACTAATTACTGTTTATCATTTATCATAAATTTTTTTATCTGGCAATGCGTTTCTGATTGGAACATCAACAAGAGCGAAACAAAGTATTACATTATAGTGCAACCAACATACGCGAAAGAAAGAAACAACAGATGTTCCATCAGAAAAAACAGAAGATCAAATATTTTTTTTAAAGAAGGCTTTCGCACCAAAAAGGATAACATTAAATTGTGAATTCTTTCACTTTCACTTAATCATTAAATGTTCTCACCCATGTTGTTTCAAAATAAATGTTGAATTTATGTTTGTAGATTATCGTGTATTTTTCACTTTGTTTAATAACACTCTTTCCGCACAGAGAAGGTTGAAAATTATTTTTGATTTTAAAACCATGAATTCAACACATTAAGCGATCATGGTGAAAATTAAAAAAGATACACTGAAAAAAAGTGTTTCAAAAATTTAAGATTCTTAGCTGCTGCAACAGAATATACATTTTATTCATTTAAATAAATGTTTTTGCATTTGCTTTTTCTGCTCCCTATTCTGCCAATATCTGCTGATATTACTGGAATTTATTTTTCTGATCTAATTGGTGAAAACATGAACTTGCTTATTGATTTAAATGAGTTCCAAAGACAATTATGCTTTGCTACTAATGCCGTCAAAAAACGTAAAGGCCTATCAAAGCTTTTAAATGGGCAACAACTTTTGTTCAAAGTTTTAATTTAACTCATAACACAAGTTTTGTTTATTTTTTGTACTCAAAAGATTCGTAAAAATCAACGTTTTCGCTGCACTTACAAAAAAGAAAATTTAGAAGAATTTTTTGTGGCCAAATTTTTATCAATGTTTTTATATAATTGAATTCACGGTTATTTTTAAGAATCGTTAGTAAATAATTTTAAATGCGGTATAATACAATTTCTTATTAAAATGTTATAGGAATATAATATAAATTTAAAAGATTTATTTGAAAGGCAATAATAAAATATTGGATATTATTTTAATGAGTGAAAAGTTGTAGTAAAATAAAATTAATAAAATTATTCTTAATTTTCTTTAATTCTTCAAATAAAGGAAAAATATAGACGCCAACATTTCTAGTTTGCATATCAAATTGGAAAATGAAATTTGACCACAGTTTTAACTATATTTTCTGTTTCAATGAACATACAAAATTTTATAGAGCTTATTTTTAAATAACAACTTTAATGTCAGAAGTCTAAACAGACTGAAGGGCAGAGTGAGCTATTAAGAGCTTAATATCCTTGGTTCGATTCCAGCGCCTGGCAATGTTTTTTTTTTTTTTCTAGAAATTCGTTATTCTTGTTGTTAATATATATTTTTTTAATTGACAATTTTAAGTTAAAAACTACGCATTAAGACTGAGCAGCAGCGCTTGCATACCGATTATACACAAGTATAATTTTCAAAAGAAATAATTGTACACTTTGGCTTCAGCAAGCAGGGTGTTCGAAATTCACTGTGTAGTATTGTGGTGAATTTAAAAACCGTGGCTGAACGGTTAGATGCAAAATGCACTAAACAATGGAATGAAAAGGTGTAGTTGCATATATGAAGATTTCTTTTATTCAAGTCAATTTGCGCAATGGTTTTTTTTTTAAACTTAAAGAAAAAACACTTAATATTTCTTTAGTTATACTTTCCATCATATTTACAGTGGAACATTTTAGATTTTTCTTACTGAAAATTACTTTAAGTATAATTTGATGATAACAAAAAATCATTATTTTCTATATATTTTTAAATATATTTTTTAATTTTTTAAAAAACTTTTTTTCATAAAATCATAGTAGAATTTTATTATATATTTAGAAAAAAAAAGTCTTATTGCAAAATCTTTTTCACCTAAAAAGTTATGTTTGGTTAAACTTGGCATAATTTAAGTGCGTTGCATTCAATTTTTCTTCGTGTATATAAAGTTCTAAGTTTGAAAAATTTTTAAAAAATATGCAAAAGCTATTTTGACTTTTAGATGTTATTTTCAAATTACATAAATATTTTTCTATTGAGAAAATAAGTCTTTTTGTATAAATTCAAAATTTTTTTTTTTGGACTTATGGCACGCTAAAATTGAAAAAGACACACTGTGCGTCGTGACAAAATTAATATACCCCTTACGCAGTACGCGTGGGGGTATAAAAATAATGATATTCTTATTGTGTTGGGTGATTTTAACCTACCCTTCGTGTCTCGGAATTTGACGGATGGTTCTTCATATCTTACACCCGTTTCCACTTGTAATTGGATAAATGATTTTTTGGATAAGTTATCTGACCTGTCTTCAACAAGTCAATAATACTCTTAATAAAAATCACAGAACTTTAGACCTTGTGTTTGTAGATAGATACACTACTGTAAATCTCAATCGTTCAAACCCTGTATCTCTTCCGGAAGATGAACATCATCCAACTCTTGAATTGACAGTACTACTTAATCTCGAAAATGAAAATAAACTTACTCCTGAAAAGCAAAAAATAAAAAGATATAACTTTAAAAAAACAGACTATGTTAAACTCAACGCCTTACTTGCACAAACGTATTCATATTATGACATTGAATCTTCGGTACAGTTTTTTAATGATGATTTACAAAGGTGCTTCTTGTTGTGCGTCCTAACAAAGCAAAACAATTCTAAACCCTTAAATCCACCCTGGCTAACAAGTGAACTTAAGTCACTCAAAAATTTTAAAAATGGCTTATTTAAAAAATATAAAAAAGCTGGTTCTAATTTATAGAGTTTCTTTTCTCAAAAAAATTCTGCATTTTTTCTGCCCTTTTTGATTTTTTTGCATTTTTTGCGTTCTTTTCTCAAATAAAATTCTGACCTTTGAAACTGAATCGTGTTCATTTCTCGAGAATTTTGACCTTTAAAGTAGAAAAAATGCAGAATTTCTGCCCTCTCTACTTCGACGGTTCGAAAAATTCTGACCTCAATTGCTACCAACTGAATAAACAAAATAAATGACATAAGTGAAAAAAAGTTAACGTTACCATTGGCAGTTCAGAAAAGATTGAGCTCATCTACGGAAAACGTCAAAATTTTTCTATGAAAAAAAAAAAAAAAAATTTTTTTCTAAGCGGGAAAAAGTTTTTGAATTTGAAGTTTTAAAATTTTTTTTTCTTTAATTCTTTTGAAGTTTTTCAAAAAGGGTACCAACTCGAAAACATTAAAAAAATTTTGCATTTTTGTGATCTATTCTCAGCTAAAAACAGGTCAGAATTCTGTGGAGTCAGGTCAAAATGGAAAAAATTCTGCATCTTCAGAGGGCAGAATTTTTCGTTGAGAAAAGAAAACGCTATTAGACTTAATTTGTTATTCATCTTGTCGTTAAAGATACCAACTATTAAATAAACAATGTTATTCTGCTTATATAGTCAACATCAAATCTCAATTTAAAGATAATCCGAAACTTTTCTATACTTTTGTTAACTCAAAACGTAATGCCTCATGCTTTTCACCCATTATGAAATTCAATCAAGAAGAATCGTCTTGTGAGAGTGTAATATCAAACATGTTTGCAAACTTCTTCAAATCAACTTACTACAATATACCATTTAATATGAGTACTGAGCATCCTTATCTTCCGCCAGTTAACTCTTTTGAAACTCCAGTAATAGACTCAATTATTGTTTTGCATTACCTCCGACAAGTTTAATACTCTTTTTCGACCGGCCCAGATGAAATCCCGAGTTGCATTTTAAAGGAATGTGCTAGCAACCTGTGTGCTCCCCTATCAAACATTTTCAACATATCCTTGCAAAGTGGTAATTTTCCCATTATATGGAAATATTCACATTTAATACCCCTTCATAAATCTGGCTCCAAAATTACCGTAGTGAAGATAGCAATGCACGCCCAGAAAGCATTTGACCGAAAACTCACCACACACAAGATTTTAACCATAAGTGCATCTTTAAAAGTGGTCAAGTAGACTAACTAAATATTATGCATCTGCTTGTGTGAATGATATGTTAAATTAGTAGATATTTTAATATGGAAGTAGGTATATTCAGTATTTTTGTTTTTACATTTTTATTACCATATTACCAATATTAGCTTTGTTTTTTACCAAGCGAGTAGTCAAAAAACGACTGCTTACTCGCTTAAGAATGTTTTTTGAAAACTTGGAAGCATTTTCTGAAAAGTCAAAAACGTAAACAAGAAAACGAAAACAAATCTGAAAAAACAACAAACAATTGACAACAAAATTTTCAAATCTTACAAGGAACTGAGTTCGTAATGAGGAGCAGAAAGAAGTTTAAACAATACTCCTCTTTGTTTAGGAGTAAGCATAATAAACTAAGAGCTATGATTTTGTTAAATGTTTTATTCCTTTTGTCCATTTTGAACAATTAAATTGTTCACAACAAACATTCAAAAAATGTTGTTTAAAATAAAAAAAACTGCACTCGCGCTCGGACTTTTTCATGCTTCTCAACTGAAGCACAACTTATTGAAGAATCTTTGGTTTTTATCCTTTTTGTATGTGGAATCGAACTTGACGGGTGTCTGGAAGCAGTATGTTTATCTGTTGACAGGATCATTCAATTCTCAACGGAAAATTGGCGTCAGATGAATAAGTTGATCACTTTGTGGAAAGGCTTTTTCTTTAGCTTGTTCTTTCCCATTTACTTGGTCACCTTTCGAGTAGCTGTCGATTCCAGTGACTCCATCATGTCAAATGGCTTCTGAAAAGTGCCATCGTCAGAAGTCTTGACGATGATGTATGTGCGACCGGCGTAACGTGCACTAAGGATAATTTTAACCAGCTATCTTCCTTATCTTAATAGAACTAGTCTTTACGCACGGCTGACTGAACATATTACACTAGGTTGTTTACAAAATTTTGTTTATGTTCTGATTAAATTTTTCTAACCAATTTTTGACAAATTTATTTTATATATCAAAGTTTTGACAATTAGTGCTGCATAAATTTTCAGATTTTAAGCATTGAAAACTCGGTTCTTAAAATAAACCCCACACCCAAAAGATTTTCAATGCTGAAAGTTTAAGCAAACAACGTAGTTTTACATAATGAATATATTTGATAAATTTTGTTTATCTAACCTGTTAAATAATTATGTATTTTTAAAGAAATATTGATTTTAAGCAAATTATGAGTATTTCGTGAAAAGTATTGGGTACAAAAATTTTCATTTTATACATCACTATTGACTATCAATCGGTTATAGTTGCCACCTTTGTAAGAAATTTAAACAATTATTGAAACATAACTTGGAAGCATTTTTTTTCGTTTGGTCGGCAAACTTTTAAGCGACTAACAGTTTCCTGTGTTATTTAAGCGAGTATACATATGATAAGCGGTCGTTTTTTAACAACTCGCTTGGTAAAAAACACAGCTATTATAACCTTTTTAATAATAAACAAATTAAAATTTCAATCAGGTTTGTTTAACATTTTACTTTTGTGAATATAATTAATATTTTACATTTTTAAACCTACATAGGAACTATTCTATAATTTTTATAAATATAATATGAATAACAAATAGTGCAAAAACTAAATGTGTGTATAAAGTATATAAAACATATGTTTTATATATACTTCATATACAAAATAAAAAATATCATAATGTCATAGAACTTTATAAAAAATTACATATTATAGTTACAAGCGAATTTTATCGATTCAAGGCTTTTATGGATTGTTGTGGCTGGTACTACGTGGCTAGTCTTTTGTGGCCAAACTGATGTGGTTAAGCATGTGTTGTGTGGTTAGGCTTACGTTGCCTGGTTTGAGATGGTGGGATTTTGTGGCTAGTCTTTTATGGCTAGGCTTTTGTGGCTGGCTAAGTTTTTGTGGCTAGGTTTTTGTGGCTAGACATTTGTGGCTAGGCTTTTATGACTAGGCTTACGTTCCTAGGCTTCTGTGGCTAGGCTTACGTTGCTAGGTCTTAGTTGTTGGAATTCTGTGGCTAAGCTTACATTGCTAGGCTACTGTGGCTGGGCTAACGGTTTCTACGTCTTATTTGTTGGAATTATGTGGCTAGGCATTTGTTGGAAGGCTTTTGTGGCTGGGCTTACGTTGCTAGGCTTTTGTAGCTAGGCTTAGTTATTTGACGTCATGAGCGTGAAAAAGGCTTATAAAATCGCTATCGTGATGGGTCTGCCTCCGATTACAACAAGAACCGTTATAAAAAGTGGCCGCAATATCCGTTCTAGTGCAGCTGAAGTGCGCTCCCACGAAACAATCACTAAAAGAAGACCGGCTTTGTTGGATGGAGAAGGATTATGTGGATAAAAGATTTAAATGATAAAAATATTCGCCTAACTCATGTTCTTATTCAAAAAAAGGCCATTAGCTTGTTCAACTATCAAAAATCTGTGGAAGATGAAGAAGCTAACGATTTTTGTTTCAATGCCAGCAGTATAGAAAAATATATATATATTCTTGCTCAGCATCACCATCTGAGTTGACTAAGCCATGTCCGTGTGTCTGTCCGTCTGTGGACACGATTGCAGCCGTAATTTTGAAGCTATCGAACTGAAATTCGAAATTTAAGCTTTTTCCTAAAAAACTAAGATCAAGTTGGAGAATGGTCTAAATGGGATGAAAACCATGCCTACCTCCCATACAACCACAATAATGAAAACTCCATAAAAAAGCAAATATTAAGCTACAAAACTTACATTCGGTCTTTGTGTAACCCATATCAAAACTAAGGTTTTTTCGAAAAATTGGCGTCATCCATCCACTAACACGCCCACCTCCAATACAACCCTAAAATTGAAAACTATATAAAGAGGCTTGTGTCAAAGCTACATAAATAGAATTGGATATGTATTCATTTTATATCAAAAATAAAGAGTGTTCCAAAAATTGGCGTCATCCATCCACGAACACGCCCACCTCTCATACAACCCCAAAATTGAAAACTATATAAATAGGCTGCTGTCGGAGTTACAAATGTGAAATTAGATATTTGTTCATTTTATAATAAAATTAAGACGTGTTAGAAAAATGGGCGTCATTTACATATGAACACGCCCACCTCCCATATAACCCCAACATTTAACACTCTATAAAAAGGCTTCTCTTTAAGCTACAAGAAAAAATTTGATACATTTGTATTTTATATCAAAACAAAATAGTGGAATAAAAGTGGGGGTAATCCGCTTACGAACACATCCACCTTCCATACAACCCATAATATTGACATAAATAGGGTAATATTTAAGCTATAGAAGTGAAATTGGGTATTTGTGTACATTATATCAAAATAGAGGCGAGTTTAAAAAATTTGCGTCAACTACCCAAGAACACGCTCACCTCCCATACAACCCCAAATTGAAAACTTTATAAAGAGGCTTGTCTTTACTTTGCAGGAAAACAATTTGATATGAATGTATTTTAGATGTCATCAAAATAGTACAATTTTTTGAAATCTCATGCAAATAGAGCTACAATTTAAGATTTTGTACCATTGCAAATCAGCCGTGGGGGTATTTGAACTTCTGCCAAGTCGAAGATATAGCTTACTAGATTTTTTTTAAATTGTTTAGAATTTTTGAATCAATTTTTGAAAAAGTAGAAATTTCACAATAAAATTACCATAATAAAAAACGTCACCCAAATGGCCAACCAAATTGCCAAAACTCCTGATTTATATATATTAGAGTAAAGTTTGGAAATTTTTTTTAGAAATGAAAAATTACAAAATGTCTGTTATTGAGCAACTTGTGCTTGAAATTTGAAAACTTTCCAATTTGAAAAAAAATTAAAAAAAAATGTACACGAAAAGCTTTGAAAACAAGCTTGAGCAACTATGAAATCCTGAAAAATGTTTTCTTTTGGAACGCTCTAATATACATGAGATTCATGCATTTTTGTCACTTCTTTAATGAACTGTTCTTGTTCTCTTAGTATTTGCACATGTATTTTATGAATTTTATTCACAAAAATTATAAATGATTTATGTTCTAAGCACTTACGAAATTTTTTTCTAATTCATGAATTTTGTACACACACTTTATGTACTTTAAACACTGACTTATAAAATATTCATGATATCGTGTGTATTAATCTCTTGTTATTTGTGCATTCATATCTTGAATAGTTCATGTGACTTTTGATATTGGTTAATGGACCAAAATTCATGAATGCGATCATGGAGAACATGTCAAAATTCTTAATTATTGGGTATTTTTTTGGTTCAGTGTAATTCTAATGTAGCAGACAAACAAGTCTGAAATCTGTAGCTCAAATATATATCTTTTTATAGAATTTTTATATTTTCAAGTGGAATAAGTTGCAGCACTTCGAACTTAAAGTTGGTCATTCACTTACATTTTTCAAAAAAACCCAGCGGTTAGCAATTGTCATACCTGATAAAATCTGGCATGAAATCAG
The DNA here is from genome assembly GCA_958299015.1 of Tetanocera ferruginea. Classification (NCBI taxonomy): domain Eukaryota; kingdom Metazoa; phylum Arthropoda; class Insecta; order Diptera; family Sciomyzidae; genus Tetanocera; species Tetanocera ferruginea. The sequence goes on along the minus strand of OY282641.1, from coordinate 86,497,948 downwards.
TTCTATTTTGCTTCGAAAATTCGGGCATGAGATCATAGCTGATTTCAGAATAAGCATTTGCATTTAAGCTTTCTAAAAACTTCCCTAAAATCTTCCCTAACCTCTGAATAATTTGTTTTGTGTCGATCTCAGACCTGAAGATATCCCTGAGTTTAGAAGCGAAGGCGTTATGCTATCAAACGTTTATGAGTATTTTCAGTTAACCCAAATATCCCTCAAAAGTATTTTTGATTTTGTTTCGTGTTCGCACCTGAACAACGGCTGAGATTAGAAGCGAAGTTTTATTTTTTCAAAATAAAAATACAAAAATGCAAAGTAATCGACGCGTCATTTTTCATTCTCAAAACAAAACAAAAATTTGAATTATTTAGTGAAAAATTTCTAAGAACTTTAATTCATTAAAATAATTCAAACAATGCTCATGACACCGAAGACGAACTGCAGCTCGAACTGCAGCTCATTTGAATTTTCAGGCTTGGGACGACTAGATAGAAGGCCTGATATTTAAACATTTACTCAGGCCTGAATTTTCGGAGGAATATTCTTAGGGATATTCAGGCCTGAGTTAACGTTATACTATAGCGTTTCAATTTCAATTTTTGCGTTGTATGGGAGGTAGGCGAGTCCGTGGGCGGATGATTTCCATTTTTCAAAACCATCTTTGTTTTGCTCTAAAAAACATACGTGCCAAATTGTATCTCTATAGGTTAAAAAGAGGCTTATTTATTGCATTTTCAATTTTTAGGTTGTGTGGGAGGTGGGCGTGTCCGTGGGCGGATGATACCCATTTTTCGAAGACATTTTTATGTTGATACAAAACACACACATACCAAATTTCATTGTAGTAGGCTAATTATGAGCTTATTTATGCAGTTTAAAAGTTTTGCGTTGTATGGGAGGTAGGCGTGTCCGTGGGCAAATTCCAAATTTATTCAATAGTCCAGATCCTTAGGTTCATGTGATTATGTGTACCAAGTTTAATCCAATTATCTCAACTTCTTCTTCTCATCCTGTGTTTACGGACAACACACAGACAGACGGACGGACGGACGGACATAAATAGCTCGACTCACGAGGTGACGCTGATCAAGAATATATATACTTTTCTATACCGGACTCGCTTCGTTCTATGCGTTACAAACGTTTGCACAAAGTTAATATACCCTCACCTTTCAGGTTTAGGGTATAAAAACGATCAGAGTGCAGTGTAAACTCTTAACATTTTCCAAAACAATTTGAAAAAAAATTAAAAAAAAATGTACATGAAAAGCTTAAAAAAAAGCTTGAGCAACTATTAAATTCTGAAAAATGTTTTCTTTTAGATGAGATTCATGCATTTTTATCACTCATTTCATGAACTGTTCTTGTTCTCCTAGTATTTGCACATGTGTTTTATGAAATTTATTCACAAAAATTATGAATAATTCATGTTCCGCTTTAGTTTTTCTTAGCACTTACAAAATTTTTTTCTTATTCATGAATTTTGTACACACACTTTATGTACTTTAAACAGTGACTTATAAAATATTCACGATATCGTGTGCATGCGAGATGGTTCAAATAAGTTGAAGTCATATTTTTTAATTGATTGGAGATGTAAAGCTATTTCCATCAAAAACATTAAGGTGATTCATGTCACTTCGTAAGATTTTGTATATCGTAAACCGTATTCTTCGCATTTGAAATTGACATGATCGAACTTTTTGAACGCTCGTATCTTTTTTTTGTAAACTTAAATTGATCGCATTCCGTATGATTGAGCGCTCAGATAGCGATGTAGCACAATGCGCTTATTTTAGTTAAATTTTTATCTAAAGCAAATTACATCCAAATATCATGTTATCAAGAATCACCCAAGAATCATATGACTGGGGGGCCCCGGAGGAAAGACGTTCAATTTTAGATGATGCGTTGTCCGCAGATGGTTATTCAACCGCTACTCCTTGGAGCAAGTAATAGGGGAGTTCAGGGCTTCAAAGAGCTGCTACTGCCATAGGACAGTAGCCTACCCGGAAAGAATAGCTGTTCCATTGAAAAAAGTATAGAAAGAAGACAAGGTTGGGTTAGGTAAGCTAATACAAGAAAGCTGCCCTGGAACTGAAAACTTTTCCGATTTCGACACACCCATGACTTTTAGTGCCTAAGCCTAATAAATAAAACTATGGCAATTTCAAGATAACTACAAAAAGCACAATAAATAGAAGCGCTGCTTATAAGAAGCAAACAGTGGAGCTGTCCAGAAGCCAGCATAAAAGTGAAGAAAAGGAAAGCAAAACCGCAGAAAGACTCTAGATTGAAAACTTATTTCATTAACACTTGGAAGTGAGTACATGTACGACTTATAACTTATGACAATAGTAAGCAAAATATGTTAAATAAACCGTCCGACGAGACACCTCGTCTAAAATGACTTGCATGCGAACGCCCAGAGATCTGCCACGGTGCTTGAGAACAAGGAAAAAACAAAATTGGCCATATCAGCCCTTCAAAGGACTTTGGCCGAGCTTCACATGATCAATTAAACGGGATTAAACGGAAGTAGCAGCTTTGCTGAAACTGCAGCTATATAGATCTCTTGTGGTAGCAATTTGCGCCGACAAGAAATGTTGTGTTGTCTCTGGACCACAGCAGCTTTGTCGCGAATTTTTCCTGATCGCTTATCTATTTCGTTGGCTTTATATAGATTATCTTAAGATGCGCCAAATAACGAGGAAATGTTGTTAGATAATACGATTTTTAGCTGAATGCGTTCACTGATAACAAAAAATTTTGAAGTCTAATTATTTTGTTTTTCATTTTGACAAATAAAACAAGTTTACGAAAACTTATTTACGACATAAGCATCAAATTTCTTGCGTATAGTTGAAAAATATTCGTATCTCAATATGCATAGAAATTATTATGACGTTTTGTAAATCTTTACGAAATACGAGCTTACGAAGCACTTACGAAGTGACATGAAGCACCTTATTATTTTTTTATTTTATTATTTTTTTCAAAAATAGAAAAACAACATTTTTAAAAAATTTAATTATGTCAAAATAATCCCCCTATGATTATTTGCCTTGATTTTTTAGATGACACGGACTGCTTAGAGAATTCCGGTACAGATTTAAGGGGGGACATGGCATTGACCGTTTTTTTGAAAACGACTGTTTTTAATAATTTTGTATTTTAGTAAATATTCTTAAGATTCTAATAAAAATTTCCTACGGGTTCAAAAGTTACAGCCGGATAAGTGAGCGCATTTTTAATGTTCACCTTTTTTTTCTTTGTTCACAAACTTTGAACGCGTTTATCTCGAAACAATGGTTTTCGTACTTGTTGCGGCACTAGCGGGTTCCTTTTTTGACGATTTTTTTTTTTGGTATTTTTTTAAATTGATTCGCTATCGTATGACACGAGCTTTTTTACATTTTTTTTCCATTTTTTATGAATTTTTAAAGCCGATACTATTTTCGAAAAACACACTTTCAAATTTGGAACATCAGCAAAAATTGAAAAAAAATTTAAAACTAATAACGGGCGATTCGCAATGGTACAAAATCTTAAATTGCAGCTCTTTTTATATGACACTTTAAAAAATTTTACTATTTTGATGACGTCTAAAATACATTCATATCAAATTGTTTTCCTGCAAAGTAAATTTCGATTAGGGGTTATTTGGGAGGTAGGCGTGTTCTTGAGTGGTTGATGCCAATTTTTCTAACATGTCAATTTTGATATAATATACACAAATACCCAATTTCAGGTCTGTAGCTTAAATATTATTTATAGAGTTTCCAATATTATGGGTTGTATGAACACCGTTGTATGGACACCGTTGGGCGTGTTCATCGGTGGATGACGCCCATTTTTGTAACACATCTTGGTTTTAGAATAAATATCTAATTTTACTTTTGTAGCTTCGACAGAAGCCTATTTGTATAGTTTTCAATTTTGGGGTTGTATGGGAGGTGGGCGTGTTCGAGGGTGGATGACGCCCATTTTTCTAACACACCTAAGTTTTATCATAGACTATACAAATACCGAGTTTAAGTTCTGTAGCGTAAATATTCGTTTTTTTATGGAGTTTTCATCATTGGGGTTGTATGGGAGGTAGGCGTGGTTTTCATCCGACTTAGCCCATTCTCGAACTTGATCTTAGTTTTTTTAAAAAAAGCTTAAATATCGAATTTCAGCTCGACAACTTCAAAATTACGGCTGTAATCGTGTCCACAGACAGACGGACAGACAGACGGGCAGACAGACGGACAGACAGACGGAAAGACAGACGGACAGACAGACGGACAGACAGACGGACAGACAGACGGACATGGCTAAATCAACTCAGATGGTGATGCTGAGCAAGAATATATATACTTTTCTATACCTACCACACCTCCTTATGGGTGTTACACACGTCGTGACAAAATTAATATACCCCTTACGCAGTACGCGTGGTGGTATAAAAAAGCTCCTGTCATACGACAACTAATTTTGTTAAGATTTAAAAAAGTAATTTTTTTTCCAGATTCGACAATTTTTGCGACTCCCAGCGCTGCAACCAGTGTTGGAGTGAAAAATATATTTTTTTGAATTTTCTTTTTTTTTGTAATTTGTTTAATTCTCTACAATAAAAAACATTTGGAAAAATGTTTGTTTTTGACTGATTGTGAGTTATGAATTTTTAAAAAAAAGTTCTGTTTTCTCTGCCGTGAAAAATACTCATCATTATGAGAGACATTGATATATTTCCATTTCCCACAAGTGAAGAAATATTTCTTCGAAAATGTGAAAATTTATTCTAATTGAAGGAAATTTTATTTGAAAGAGAGTAAATTGCAATTATCGAAAATTGGGAAATTTTCTACCGGAGATTGGTTTGTGTTTTTTTCTCAGTGTAATTATTAAAATCACGTTTGATTTTATATTGTTGCAATAAATCTCATTGTATCTCATATCTGTAAAGAAGAAATAAATAATACAGTAAACAATGAAAAAAAATGTATGTAAAACTAAAGTTATACAAGAATACATTAATAATTACTTTAATTTATTGAATATATTTGCAAAGTATATTAATATTTATATATATAAATATATACCTCTTTACTAAAACAACACCTGATATAGTGTGCAGTACATTTTTATTTTTTTGCTTGTCTTGGCATAATCAGTGATGTATCATAACCCTTGACGATGTCATATATCCAATCCAAGTATCTTTCCACGCGACTATAAACACGAGGATTGTGCAAGGAACACTTTGGTTGAGCGAAGATACTCAAACCAATCAAATAATAGTTGACAGGTTCATCATTCACCACTACTGTGTCCATCAAAGCACAACCACCTGCAAAAACATAGTCATCATGACACGATAAGGCACATATACTCTTCTCCTTCTGAACTTTATAAAGATTTTTTAATCTTGATTCACAAGTATTTAAGTTAATGACACGCACAAACGCCTTAGCTAGAATCGTATCTTCTTTTTTATTTAAATACCAACCAGTAACTTCTAAGAGCTGATTGGCATAATCCATCTGTATCATATCCTTACTGGGCAAACAAATGGGCTGAATGAATTCGGAGTATATGACAGGTTCACTTAACTTAATCAAAGCTATATCGTTATGTCTTATTTTGGAGCTGTAGTTAGGATGTATGAAGGTTTCTTCGATTTTAAACACTTTTGGAACCGGTGCACAACGTCCGCTATCATCGCAGTCTGATTTTTTATAGGTGTTTTTATTCCAATCACCCAACACAACTTTAACGGGCTCTAGTCCAAAATCAAAACATTTAGCATTCAGCACCACAAACGATTTGCTGATTAGTACAGCGAAGCATCTAAACCTATGTGTGTGAGCTGTTTTGTTAACGTATAGAACTCTGCCCATCCAGGGAAATTCGCCAATCTGTGTCAAGTTTTTTTTATTGTAATAATTATCCGGATTGATTCTGCCACATTCATCTGTTTGTGGCAAATGATCTTCACCAACTTTATAAGAAAAGTTATAGAAAAATCAATTATTGAATATTTTATAGAAATTAGTACAAACTTTCATACAGTTATGGTGAGTAACAGCAGTATAATAATTCCAAATAGTGTATTCATCATCTTAGCTAACGTCAACCATCAGGTACAAAATCTTTTTATAAAATGAGTAGAATTTTGTTCTGTTGAATTTTTTCTAACAATTGCAACTGCTAATTGTGCAAGTATTGCATTCTGTGCGCGTCTCTATAGAGACAATAATAATTGAAACATTTTTTTTTGCATTGAGAACCTGCAAATATCGATAAACAAAAAACCAGTTTTTATTCAATGCCTGTCTATTTATTTCAAGGAATACATTAACATAGTTGTTCGCTTTTCTTTGTTATTGTTTTGAAGATATAGAGACATTTTTGAGGAATATTTTTCTTGATTCTTGAAATGTATGTTAAAAATAAAAATGTTTTAAATTTAAAACATTTCGAAAATTTTTCACCAATTCTAAGACAGAGAAAAGAAAAATAAAATCAATAAAAAATTGCCTTGATTATAACAAGCGATTAAAACTTAAAGTTACACAGTTGTATGACTTCAACACAAAATTACTACACAGAGAAAAATAAATTAATAGTAAACCACATTAAAATAGTTTTATTTTCATTATTCTTGTTGTGTAGAAGCCATAAAATGAGGAAAATAATTTAATTTAAGTAGCACTGTGTATATCAAATTAAATGAAATAACACGGATCTTAAACTTATTTGATATAAAAGACGATTTGTATACAAATAAAATATTTAGATTTATATGAAAATGACCGATTCTTTAAATTGCTGACAAAGTTTTGTTTTTGACAGTTTTATTTAATACGCGACTAACTTAAGAAGTACTTGTAATCAAATCGACCTCAAATTTTGAAAATTTTGCCTAAATCAGTGCCTATAAATAAGTTACTGTTAAAGACAATTAAATAGAATCACATTTCTTTATTTGGAATAGTTTTTGAATTAATATTTGTTTATTTATAAAGTTATTCGAAAAAATATGTGCATAAAACATTATTTGTTTCACATTGCGTTCACATTGTCTACATTATGAAAAATTCTGTATGTCTTACTTATGTTTGCGTAATCTAGCAAAAATATTTTTTATACTCAAATGCTTGAAATGAAATCAATCACCATTCTTCTCAACAATGTTTTTCACCAACCATAAACATAAATTTAATTTCTGCTAATTACTTTCAATTTAGTCATGTTAACAACTAAAATATAAATTTTTTATCTTATGACAAATTTTATTTTATAGTTAAATTTTATAGAAAATTGTTGTCTTTGCCCATTCAAAACTTTAAATTCTTCTCCTTTATAAATCAACTTTTGAATTATGGCATTTTTGAGGAAAATAAATGATGTCATACCCAACAATTTTTGAATATCTTTATAAAAACAGTAAACATAATTAAATATATATTCTATTTTATTCTCCGTAACTGCTCATACAACATAAATATTAACTGCACGAAAGCCATTATTAGATAAAAAATATTATATTTAAGATAAAGAACCAATACATTAACTTAGAATATTAAATTATTTGTTTTAAAATTGTACACTAATATTTTCCAAAATCAAAAACTGCTGGGCAATTTGTTTCTAGAACTTTGCATCAAAGCTTAAAATATATTTAACTCATGCCTAAATTTTCACACAGCAGCATCTTCTTGTACTAATTACTGTTTATCATTTATCATAAATTTTTTTATCTGGCAATGCGTTTCTGATTGGAACATCAATAAGAGCGAAACAAAGTATTACATTATAGTGCAACCAACATACGCGAAAGAAAGAAACAACAGATGTTCCATCAGAAAAAACAGAAGATCAAATATTTTTTTTAAAGAAGGCTTTCGCACCAAAAAGGATAACATTTAATTGTGAATTCTTTCACTTTCACTTAATCATTAAATGTTCTCACCCATGTTGTTTCAAAATAAATGTTGAATTTATGTTTGTAGATTATCGTGTATTTTTCACTTTGTTTAATAACACTCTTTCCGCACAGAGAAGGTTGAAAATTATTTTTGATTTTAAAACCATGAATTCAACACATTAAGCGATCATGGTGAAAATTAAAAAAGATACACTGAAAAAAAGTGTTTCAAAAATTTAAGATTCTTAGCTGCTGCAACAGAATATACATTTTATTCATTTAAATAAATGTTTTTGCATTTGCTTTTTCTGCTCCCTATTCTGCCAATATCTGCTGATATTACTGGAATTTATTTTTCTGATCTAATTGGTGAAAACATGAACTTGCTTATTGATTTAAATGAGTTCCAAAGACAATTATGCTTTGCTACTAATGCCGTCAAAAAACGTAAAGGCCTATCAAAGCTTTTAAATGGGCAACAACTTTTGTTCAAAGTTTTAATTTAACTCATAACACAAGTTGTGTTTATTTTTTGTACTCAAAAGATTCGTAAAAATCAACGTTTTCGCTGCACTTACAAAAAAGAAAATTTAGAAGAATTTTTTGTGGCCAAATTTTTATCAATGTTTTTATATAATTGAATTCACGGTTATTTTTAAGAATCGTTAGTAAATAATTTTAAATGCGGTATAATACAATTTCTTATTAAAATGTTATAGGAATATAATATAAATTTAAAAGATTTATTTGAAAGGCAATAATAAAATATTGGATATTATTTTAATGAGTGAAAAGTTGTAGTAAAATAAAATTAATAAAATTATTCTTAATTTTCTTTAATTCTTCAAATAAAGGAAAAATATAGACGCCAACATTTCTAGTTTGCATATCAAATTGGAAAATGAAATTTGACCACAGTTTTAACTATATTTTCTGTTTCAATGAACATACAAAATTTTATAGAGCTTATTTTTAAATAACAACTTTAATGTCAGAAGTCTAAACAGACTGAAGGGCAGAGTGAGCTATTAAGAGCTTAATATCCTTGGTTCGATTCCAGCGCCTGGCAATGTTTTTTTTTTTTTCTAGAAATTCGTTATTCTTGTTGTTAATATATATTTTTTTAATTGACAATTTTAAGTTAAAAACTACGCATTAAGACTGAGCAGCAGCGCTTGCATACCGATTATACACAAGTATAATTTTCAAAAGAAATAATTGTACACATTGGCTTCAGCAAGCAGGGTGTTCGAAATTCACTGTGTAGTATTGTGGTGAATTTAAAAACCGTGGCTGAATTCGAAAAAATCCGACGCTATCTTCACCCAATGGGTGATTCGAATATGCATGCGTTGCTATCTTCCCTCCGGTTCCAAAATTGATGTCACTAACTAGTTATTTGAGAAAATCATAACGGAACAGCTTGCTTACTTCGTATCTTCCTCCATTTCTGTCACTCAACATGGTTTTTAAAATCAATTTCAACAAATCTTTTGGAGTTTACAACACGTGTAATAAACAGACCTGTAGTGGAATTCCCAAAAAATTAACGTTACCATAACGTTAACTTTAACTAACAGCACTCGTAGTTTGCAATAACGTTAGTCCTATTCCCAAAACTTCACTTAACGACACTTTTAGTGAAAAAATAATTCACAATGAAAGCCACAAACAACGTTAACATATATTGAAAATATGGCAGCACTGTTCATTTTGACAAGTAAAAACAACAAAAAATAACAATTTTTTATTAGAACAACAACAAATAAACAGAAAAAGAAGAAAAAAAAATGATTATATAAGCAAAAGATCGACAAGGACAACAGCAGAGCAGTAAAACTGCTAAATTTTTTCTGGAACTAATGGTTGGCAGAGAGGGAGGTTCATCTCCACACATGGGAGACAAGAAGCGGGAAGGAAATCGATAGATTGGACGAGATAGAGGAAGGGTCGGTCCGAAAACCCAAAAATAAAAAAACAACAATTTGATGCAATTTAATTATCACTTAAATTATAATATTTTTTATAATATTTCATGTAACAAACAACAAAACATTAATAAAAAAAGATAATATAAAGCTAAACATAGAAACACTTCACTCAAAACTTGCTTAACGTTATTGTTTATCAGTTAACGGCGCCTAAATAATCATGGTTAAGCTTGCTACAAACATCTTTAACGAACTGTCAAAGTTAAAGACAAACATTGCTAGCAAAGATGTTGGGAATACCAATTAACAGTAAGTGTAGTTAAGAGCCAGTTAACGATAATCAAAAGTGTCGTTAACGCGTTTGGGAATTCCACTACTGGGAAAAATGTCTTAATTTTACATTACCATTAAATTAAAACAAATTTAATTTAATGTAAAAATAATTTCATTACCATTAACTTTTGCAATTTTAATGCATTGTTTTTAACATTAAATTATTTTCTTATCAAAATAATGCATTAATTTTCCATTACCATTAAATTGTATGGCAAATAATGCATTGATTTTACATTATCATTAAAACGCATTGTATATAATGCATTAATATTGCATTATCATTAACAACCTATCAAACCAATTTTGATGAAAGGTATTTTAACTTTTATGGGTTCCATGGGACTTTTGGACAAAAATGAATAATTCTATGGCCAATCGGATGAAATGGGATTATCTGAGGTCACAAGCGGGTCATTGGAACATGTATGGGTTCCATGGGACTTTTGCGCAAAAATGGATGATTCTATGGCCAATCGGATGAAATGGGATTATCTGATGTCACAGGTGGGTCATTGGAACATGTATGGGTTCCATGGAACATATGGACAAAAATGGATGATTCTATTGCCAATCGGATGAAATGGGATTATCTGAGGTCACAGGCGGGTCATTGGAACATGTATGGGTTCCATGGAACATATGGACAAAAATGTATGATTCTATGGTCAATCGGATGAAATGGGATTAAATGAGGTCACAGGCGGGTCATTGGAACATGTTTGGGTTCCATGGGACTTTTGGACAAAAATGGATGATTCTATGGTTAATCAGATGCAGTGGGATTATCTGAGGTCACAGGTGGGTCATTGGAACTTTTATGGGTTCCATGGAACATGGAACAAGCGCATAATGTAATTGACTCGAATAACATAATGTATTAAATTTAAATTATCAGAAAAAGAACTGATTTTCATGTTTTTGCCTAGAACTCAAAAATTCAAGCTGATGGAGAAAAACGGAGTCCATATTTGAAATCAGGCAACCCAATTTGTCTATAATCAGCTGAAAAACCTCCGTCCGTCGCGCAGTGTTATGAATTTAATACGAAAGCATGGATGACAAGCAACATTTTCTTGAAATGGTTTTTAAAATTGAGCCGAAAGTTTGCTTCTCAACAAAGCAATATTTTGCTATTTGTTGACAACTGCGCTGCGCACCCTTGGGATCTATAGTACCAATTGAAAAATATTGAAATTGCTTATTTTCCACCCAACATGATTTCGTTACTTCAGCCAATGGATCAGGGCTTTAAAACGCATTACAAAAAATGCATTTTGTCACAAATGGAGGAGAAATAACCTCTTACGCCCATAAATTTGCTCAGTGCCATACGAAACTTAAGCAAAGTGTGGAATGTCAATGTTAAACCCGAGGCAATTGAAAACCACATTGAACAACAGTATGCCTTGGCATGAAGAAGACTATCTACCACTATCCCACTTCTCCTATTTAGAGTCTTCAATTAAAATAGTTGCTAATATTAACGCAACATTGAAAGACTACATTAATGTTTACTGTCATTACCACAGACAACCCTTCCGACGAAGATATCCTCGAAAGTGTTCAAGAATGTTTGGGAGCACCACCTATCTCAGGTATATAAACAACAACATAATAAAGAAAATCCTTGGCTAATAATTTTCTGATGTACATTATTATATCTCTTTTAACAGATTCAGATGAATACGAGGAAGAATCTGCTGATGTTGCTTTACCCTTACCGACATATGAACAACTTTCTTCAGCAGTTGAAGGTTTCCGTTCTCATTTCTTTTTGGAAATGAGAACAAAAATTGCTTCATCTAGTTCATTCCATGGCGGTTTTGATGCTGATAAAACCCCATTTGTGAAAATTCACTTTATAACGTCTTGAATCAAAAGATATCGGCGTTGTGACAACTAGTACTTGAGACATCGGGGACGACTCTCCCCTACACGGCATCTCACTATTTTTTTCTAATAGATTTGGGGACTCTTATTGGGGAGTTTACATTCAAAACCAGATAAGTCACACATATCAAATTGTTGCGAAATCGAAAACAAGTCTTGATTTTGGCAGCAATTTTTTATAAACAAACCAATTGAGCAAAAATATGCTCCACAGGAATAGATATATTATGCGAAAAAAAAAATAGTCCTATAGTGCAACAAGAAAATCGTAGTTCAAATTTCAAATTTGGACTTGTCTCGTTTTGAAAGTTAGAAATGAATTAAAATTTAAATTCCGCAGTTCGGGTTCTCAAAAGTTAAAGGAACTCATTAAAATGATTTCTGCATACTTTTATTCAAATCGGAGGAAATCCGCCGAAGCAGTTTTGATTCTCTTGAAGGTCCTTTTTAGTAAAAAAAAAGTTTTTTGCTTGTTACTTACTTACTTACTTAGATGGCTTGGTTGGTCGGTTTTGGCCTGGTCTAAAAATTTGCGCCAGCCTCTTTTGTCGTGCGCTTGCTGGCGCTAGTTGGAAAGTCTTTGCTTGTTATTCTTATTTTTTACAGAACGCATACCATAAACCGCTAAAATGTTAAATGTATTGCTCATACCAACGTTTTGACATAAAAAAGTTTGTAAAATGATGTTTCATTATAACTCTTATTGACTTGGTTGGACTTATCTGGTGTGGATTGAAAATTGGACATGTCTGCTTTTGATTGAAAATAAGATTATTTTATGCATTTTTCTCTAAGATTTTTATAATTTTTATCAAAGAGGATTTTATGGTTCAATTAAACTAAATCAATCTTTGTTTCACGCTTAGCATCTGATACAACAGAAAATGATATGGATTTTTTCATCAAATCAAAGTTGAAATGCCCATCGACTCTTTCTATTCATAAATTTAAATACCTTAACATTCGACCAACTACTTCCTTTAGATAAACAGTTCCTGAAATTTTGTTTAAAACTATTATTGATCTAAATTTCTGGTCGCGAAATACAATTGTACGTGAATTCGAATTTATAAATAATCCGCGATTAGTAAATGTTGTACAAATTGTTGTTGCCTCAGCCGCAAAAATCTCATCCAAAAAACGATTAACAAATCTCAGGTCTTAATTAGAATTTGTGTACCAAAATGTTAGGGGTCTTAATTCCCAACTTTCTGAAATGTTTATTAACAGTTTTGACTTCGAATATAACAGTATAATTTTCACGGAAACTTGGCTTCGCTCTAATATCCGCAATTTTAAAATAATGTTAAATAATTATCAAATTTTCCGTAAAGACCGTAATAATAAGATCGTTGGAGGTTGTAGTGTTCTCATACACACTACATATACATACACACTACATACAGATAACACAAACACATACTTGCAATTCCAAATACACTTTACACTTTTAACTTGCTTAAAATTTAATGTTTTATTTATAAGTAATCAAAAATTTTGTATTCAAATATTTTAATTTTCAGTTATGAAAATATTTTTGTTATAAAAAGTTTATAAAAATAAAATTTGTACAAATAAATTGTTTTTCAAAATAAAATGGTTTCTTTAATATAAAAATACATGAAACCATAAGGTGTTCTGATAGATGTTCATAAATCGTTTGCGTCTGATGAATTAACAATTCTTGACGCCTGTGATCTGGACTTTATTTGTGTTTCAGGTAAATTAAATAATAGTGTTACTTACCTTACCTGTTCGTACATTCCTCCGAAATGTGACTTATCAATTTAATTAAGACATATTAACGCCATAGAAAAAGTTCATAACATGTTAAACTAGTAAGGTATATCTTCGACTTGGCCGAAGTTTAAAAACCCCCACGGGCGATTCGCAATGGTACAAAATATTAAATTGCAGCTTTTTTCATTTGAGATTTCAAAAAATTTTACTTTTTCAATGACGTCTAAAATACATTCATATCAAATTCTGTGTCGACAAGGAATAACAACTAAACTCATTTTCAAAATTTCAGAAGAGCATCTTTAAAATTAAAATCGCTGCCTTGTATAAGGGTACCCTGACTTTTGCTGTTTAGAATTGATGGCCTCGAACATTTAATTTTCAAGGTACAACCATAAAAATTTGCGTACTAGTGTATTTCGTTGCGAAAAAACGCAATGAAAGTAACAACCTCACTTTGTCCTAACTCGACTTAAGCGGTTATTCCTTGTCGACACAGAATTGTTTTCCTGCAAAATAAAGACACGCCTCTTTATAAAGTTTTCAATTAGGGGTTGTATGGGAGGTGGGCGTGATCTTGAGTGGTTGATGCCAATTTTTCGAACACAATATTCACAATTTCAGGTCTGTAGCTTAAATATTAGCCTATTTATAGAGTTCCCAATATTATGGGTTGTATGGGAGGTGGGCGTGTTCATCGGTGGATGACGCCCATTTTTCTAACACATCTTAATTTTATTATAAAAGAATTAATATCTAATTTTACTTTTGTAGCTTCGACAGAAGCCTATTTATATAGTTTTCAATTTTGGGGTTGTATGGGAGGTGGGCGTGTTCGAGGGTGGATGACGTCCATTTTTTATCACGGCTTAATTTTTGTATGAAAATAATAAATATTTAATTTTGCTTTTATAGCTTCGACACAAGCCTCAATACATAGGTTTCAATATTAAGGTTGTATGGGAGGTGGGCGTGTTAGTGAGTGAATGACGCCCATTTTCCTTAGACACCTCGGTTTTGACATTGACTATACAAATACCGAATTTAAGTTTTTTAGCTTAAATATTCGCTTCTTTGTGGAGATTTCATCATTGGGGTTGTATGGGAGGTAGGCGTGGTTTTCATCCGATAAAGCCCATTCTCGAACTTGATCTTAGTTTTAAAAAAGCTTAAATATCGAATTTCAGCACGATAGCTTCAAAATTACGGCTGTTATCGTGTCCACAAACAGACAGACAGACGGACAGACAGACGAACAGACTGACGGACATGGCTAAATCAACTCAGGTGGTGATGCTGAGCAAGAATATATATACTTTTCTATACCTACCACGCCTCCTTATGGGCGTTACACTCGTCGTGACAAAATTAATATACCCCTTACGCAGTACGCGTGGGGGTATAAAAATAATGATATTCTTATTGTGTTGGGTGATTTTAACCTACCCTTCGTGTCTCGGAATTTGACGGATGATTCATCATATCTTACACCCGTTTCCACTTGTAATTGGATAAATGATTTTTTGGATAAGTTATCTGACCTGTGTCTTCAACAAGTCAATAATACTCTTAATAAAAATCACAGAACTTTAGACCTTGTGTTTTTTAGATAGATACACTACTGTAAATCTCAATCGTTCAAACCCTGTATCTCTTCCGGAAGATGAACATCATCCAACCCTTGAATTGACAGTACTTCTTAATCTCGAAAATGAAAATAAACTTGCTCCTGAAAAGCAAAATATAAAAAGATATAACTTTAAAAAACAGACTATGTTAAACTCAAAAATTTAAAAATCGCTTATTTAAAAAATATAAAAAAGCTGGTTCTAATTTATAGAGTTTCTTTTCTCAAAAAAATTCTGCATTTTTTCTGCCCTTTTTGATTTTTTTGCATTTTTTGCGTTCTTTTCTCAAATAAAATTCTGACCTTTGAAACTGAATCGTGTTCATTTCTCGAGAATTTTGACCTTTAAAGTAGAAAAAATGCAGAATTTCTGCCCTCTCTACTTCGACGGTTCGAAAAATTCTGACCTCAATTGCTACCAACTGAATAAACAAAATAAATGACATAAGTGAAAAATAGTTAACGTTACCATTGGCAGTTCAGAAAAGATTGAGCTCATCTACGGAAAACGTCAAAATTTTTCTATGAAAAAAAAAAAAAAAATTTTTTTCTAAGCGGGAAAAAGTTTTTGAATTTGAAGTTTTAAAATTTTTTTATCTTTAATTCTTTTGAAGTTTTTCAAAAAGGGTACCAACTCGAAAACATTAAAAAAATTTTGCATTTTTGTGATCTATTCTCAGCTAAAAACAGGTCAGAATTCTGTGGAGTCAGGTCAAAATGGAAAAAATTCTGCATCTTCAGAGGGCAGAATTTTTCGTTGAGAAAAGAAAACGCTATTAGACTTTATTTGTTATTCATCTTGTCGTTACAGATACCAACTATTAAATAAACAATGTTATTCTGCTTATATAGTCAACATCAAATCTAATGCCTCATGCTTTTCACCCATTATGAAATTCAATCAAGAAGAATCGTCTTGTGAGAGTGTAATATCAAACATGTTTGCAAACTTCTTCAAATCAACTTACTACAATATACCATTTAATATGAGTACTGAGCATCCTTATCTTCCGCCAGTTAACTCTTTTGAAACTCCAGTAATAGACTCAATTATTGTTTTGCATTACCTCCTACAAGTTTAATACTCTTTTTCGACCGGCCCAGATGAAATCCCGAGTTGCATTTTAAAGGAATGTGCAGGCAACCTGTGTGCTCCCCTAACAAACATTTTCAACATATCCTTGCAAAGTGGTAATTTTCCCATTATATGGAAATATTCATATTAAATACCCCTTCATAAATCTGGCTCCAAAATTGATGTCACTAACTATCGAGGCATCGCCAAATTAAGCGTAATCCCTAAGTTATTTGAGAAAATCATAACGGAACAACTTGCTTACTTCATATCTTCCTCCATTTCTGTCACTCAACATGGTTTTTAAAATCAATTTCAACAAATCTTTTGGAGTTAACAACACGTGTAATAAACAGACCTGGGCAAAATGCATTAATTTTACATTACAATTAAATTAATACAAATTTAATTTAATCTAAAAATAATTTCATTACCATTAACTTTTGCAATTTTAATGCATTGTTTTTTACATTAAATTATTTTCTTATCAAAATAATGCATTAATTTTCCATTACCATTAAATTGTATGGCAAATAATGCATTGATTTTACATTATCATTAAAACGCATTGTAAATAATGCATTATCATCAACAACCTATCAAACCAATTTTGATGAAAGGTATTTTAACTTTTATGGGTTCCATGGGACTTTTGGACAAAAATGGATGATTCTATGGCTAATCAGATGCAGTGGGATTATCTGAGGTCACAGGCGGGTCATTGGAGCTTTTATGGGTTCCATGGAACTTTTGGACAAAAATGGATGATTCTATGGCAAATCGGATGCAGTGGGATTATCTGAGGTCACAGGTGGGTCATTGGCACTTTTATGGGTTCCATGGGACTTTTGGAGTAAAATGGATGATTCTTTGGAAAATCGGATGCAGTGCGATTATCTGAGGTCACAGGTGGGTCATTGGCACTTTTATGGGTTCCATGGGACTTTTGGACAAAAATGTATGATTCTATGGTCAATCGGATGAAATGGGATTAAATGAGGTCACAGGCGGGTCATTGGAACATGTATGGATTACATGGGACTTTTGGACAGAAATGGATGATTCTATGGCCAATCGGATGAAATGGGATTATCTGAGGACACAATCGGGTCATTGGCACTTTTATGGATTCCATGGGACTTTTGGACAAAAATGGATGATTCTATGGTCAATCGGATGAAATGGGATTAAATGAGGTCACAGGCGGGTCATGGAACATGTATGGTTTCCATGGGACTTTTGGACAATAATGGATGATTCTATGGCCAATCGGATGAAATGGGATTATCTGAGGACACAATCGGGTCATTGGAACATGTATGAGTTCCATGAGACTTTTGGACAAAAATGTTTGATTCTTTAGCAAATCGGATGCAGTGGGATTATCTGAGGTCACAGGTGGGTCATTGGCACTTTTATATGTTCCATCGGACTTTTGGACAAAAATGGATGATTCTATGGCCAATCGGATGAAACGGTATTATCTGTGGTCACAGGCGGGTCATTGGCACTTGTATGGGTTCCATGGGACTTTTGCACAAAAATGGATGATTCTATGGCCAGTCGGATGAAATGGGATTATCTGATGTCACAGGTGGGCCATTGGAATATGTATGGGTTCCATGGAACATATGGACCAAAATGGATGATTCTATGGCCAATCGGATGAAATGGGATTAAATGAGGTCACAGGTGAGTCATTGGAACATGTACGGGTTCCATGGGACTTTTGGACAAAAATGTATGATTCTATGGTCAATCCAATGAAATGGGATTAAATGAAGTCACAGGCGGGTCATTGGAACATGTATGGGTTCCATGGGACTTTTGGACAAAAATGGATGATTCTATGGCTAATCAGATGCAGTGGGATTATCTGAGGTCACAGGCGGGTCATTGGAGCTTTTATGGGTTCTATGGAACTTTTGGACAAAAATGGATGATTCTATGGCAAATCGGATGCAGTGGGATTATCTGAGGTCACAGGTGGGTCATTGGCACTTTTATGGGTTCCATGGGACTTTTGGAGTAAAATGGATGATTCTATGGCAAATCGGATGCAGTGCGATTATCTGAGGTCACAGGTGGGTCATTGGAACATGTATGGGTTCCATGGAACATATGGACCAAAATGGATGATTCTATGGCCAATCGGATGAAATGGGATTAAATGAGGTCACAGGTGAGTCATTGGAACATGTACGGGTTCCATGGGACTTTTGGACAAAATTGGATGATTCTATGGCCAATTTGATGAAATGGGATTATCTGAGGACACAATCGGGTCATTGGCACTTTTATGGATTCCATGGGACTTTTGGACAAAAATGGATGATTCTATGGTCAATCGGATGAAATGGGATTAAATGAGGTCACAGGTGGGTCATTGCCACTTTTATGGGTTCCATGGGACTTTTGGACAAAAATGTATGATTCTATGGTCAATCCAATGAAATGGGATTAAATGAAGTCACAGGCGGGTCATTGGAACATGTATGGGTTCCATGGGACTTTTGGACAAAAATGGATGATTCTATGGCTAATCAGATGCAGTGGGATTATCTGAGGTCACAGGCGGGTCATTGGAGCTTTTATGGGTTCTATGGAACTTTTGGACAAAAATGGATGATTCTATGGCAGATCGGATGCAGTGGGATTATCTGAGGTCACAGGTGGGTCATTGGCACTTTTATGGGTTCCATGGGACTTTTGGAGTAAAATGGATGATTCTATGGCAAATCGGATGCAGTGCGATTATCTGAGGTCACAGGTGGGTCATTGGCACTTTTATGGGTTCCATGGGACTTTTGGACAAAAATGTATGATTCTATGGTCAATCGGATGAAATGGGATTAAATGAGGTCACAGGCGGGTCATTGGAACATGTATGGATTACATGGGACTTTTGGACAGAAATGGATGATTCTATGGCCAATCGGATGAAATGGGATTATCTGAGGACACAATCGGGTCATTGGCACTTTTATGGATTCCATGGGACTTTTGGACAAAAATGGATGATTCTATGGTCAATCGGATGAAATGGGATTGTCAACTCAATCTGGCAACGCCAACAAGCACACAAAGTGTGCGCAGGAGAAACACAGAGAATCACAATAAGTCAGTGGATTCGTTGCTGTCGATGGTGCCGGTCGCTTGTCTCTTATACTTTACGTCTTTATATTTTATTATAATAAACTTTGTCTTATATACTTTTTTGTTTAAGCTATGTTCAATAAATATTTAAATCCAAAAGCATCTTGACAGAAATCAGAAGTGGGATTCACCCGAATCTACAACATTCAAGCGTTTCTAGAAAATCATCGAACAACAGCAGGATCTTCGGCTGCAAATAAAAGAAACGACGGCAGCAAACCTGAGCTACACAGCGTAAGTTCAAATTGAATCAAACAATGGCAGCAACGTTGAGCTGCACAGAGACGGTTGAATTCAAATATTGAACAGCGGCAGCGACGTATAGCTGCACAACGAACATTCGATTTGAATAAATAGGGGAAAAACGAAAGAAACGCTCAGCTGTACAACGACAGTTGCAGCTTAACGAAGACCGGCAACAAAGTTGGAATATAGCGAAAGGTTACGAAGAAAAAAACAAAAGTGACGGCAGCTCTGTTTATATGCACAGCGACGGTCAAGAACGAAGTAAAAGCAACAACGATAAGTTGCACATAAAACGGGAAAAAACAATCTTCAACGATAACGGAAAATATTCGTTGCATTTTTTTGGCACGTTTAAAGCTGAAATAATTAAAAGAAATCAAAATGAGCATTAAAGTAGAATCTTTAAAAACCGAGCAGATTAACATGCTTTTGCGAGAACGAAACTTACCAACAACAGGCACAAAGGCACATAAGTTGGCAAATCTCATGGAGTCGCTGGGCACAGATGAAATAGAGAGAGAAGCAGTTGAACACGTCGAAGGAGCAGCTGTAGAACCATGGCAAGAACAAATGGAAAGTTTGCGAGCTGTGGTCGAGGGGAAAGCACAGTCTGTGAGCCTTTTGGCACATGTCCAAAGGAGCGCAGCCGAAAATTCTTGCATCAGCCAAAGTTTGCTGAGCACAGCACCTCAGAATAGGCAGCAACAGCAACAACATGTCTATGCACAGCACGCAGATCAAGTCACAGCTTCTTCGCCAACCCACGGACTAGGTTCAGATACTCCACGAGACATCATTGGTGTGCTTCCAGAGTTCGACCCGCTAAAACGACTTTTAACGGCACAACAATTTGTCAATAAGGTGGAGCAACTACAACAAATTTATATGTGGAGCAATGAGATGATTCTGTTCGCGGCTCAGCAGAAATTACAAGGAGTTGCGAAGGATTGGTTGGACTCACAACCAGCTATGCGATCGTGGGCAGATTTCGTGTACTCATTTAAGAGAGATTTTCCTTCAACAGTCAACGTAGCAGACGTACACCGAGAACTTATGAGACGGCGGCGCAAACCCAATGAAAGCCTCATTGAATATTATTATTCAATGTTGGCCATTGGTAGGAAAGGTGAGTTGGATGACTTATCTTTAAATTCCTACATAATTAATGGCTTAAACGACTCTAACCTTACACGCACACTTCTGGCTATGAATCTTCAAACCTGCAACGAGCTCTTGCGTTCAATGGAGAATTTGTCAACAATACCAAACGTGCAACCAGTAAAACCAGCTGCTGCAAGCTCAACAGAAGCAATTTTCCACAAGGATGAAAGTACGAGGAACACCACCGAACGGAAAAATATAAAGTGCTACAATTGCAATGGATTTGGGCACATCGCCATTAAATGCCCCCATCCACAACGTCAGGTGCGGTGCACTCAGTGCTTAAAAGTTGGTCACATCGCAAAGAATTGTCAGGCAAAGAAGTTGACGGTGGCTACAATCGAAGAGAACTCAGTCAACTCAATAGAGTTCGTACCTCCTGTTATAGTTGAAATAAAATTAAACGACCAGAAAATTGAAGCTTTCGTCGACACTGGAAGCGATTTCTCATTGATTTGCGAGTCATCTGTTCCAATATCTATGAAGCGTAAAGAAAGGCTGAAAAGTTTAAAGGGATTTGGGGGAGCCACTGTCCAGTCGAGTGAAATCATCGAGTGCGTGATACACATGAATGAGCAAAACATTGACGCGTCTCTTCAAATAGTTCCTGATGAATTCCTTCCCCATGCGGTATTATTGGGCCGAGACGCGATTTGTAGACCAGATCAACGCATGATTATCGAAGCAGGGGTGATGCAGGTGCAGTCCAAACGTGCGAATTCCTACGATATGGGTGAGCAACTCGAGGTAGAGGACAGCGAAGCCTTGGAACATCTCATAAAAGATTACGCGGACTGTTTGCAGAGGATCTGACTGAGCTTGGACGTTGTAAGACGACAGAAATGGAAATTTCAGTTACAACTGATCAGCCAATTGTTGGTAAACGGTATCAGGTGCCATTTTCACAACGAGAGCATCTTAAAGAGATCATAGAAAAGCTACTAAAATATGACATAATTCGACGAAGTGATTCTCCACACGCAGCGTCTGTGGTCTTGGTTGTCAAGTGAAACGGAGAGAAAAAAATGTGCGTCGACTACAGATCGCTAAATTCAGTGACTGTGAAGAAGCACTATCCCATGCCAATCGTCGAAGAGCAGCTCTCGAAATTAGCTGGTAACAACGTATTTACAACTTTTGATATGACCTCTGGTTATTATCAGATACCCGTCAAGGAGACGGACAAAAAGTACACGGCATTCCTTACTCATGACGGCTTGTATGAACACAACGTGATGCCATTTGGATTAGTCAACGCGCCCATGTACTTTCAAGAGGTTATCGTACAAATTATAAACAAACTGGAGCACCGCAAACACATCGTAAGCTATGTCGACGAAGAAATCATAGCCACCGAAACGATCCAACAAGGTATGATTGTATTGAAAGAATTCTTAGAGGCCATACGACAAGTAGGAATGACGTTGAGACCGTCAAAATGTAGCTTCATGGCAGAGCGTGTATCTTTTCTGGGTCACATCGTCACATCGGGTGGTATACAACCTGGCAATGAGAAAACACGTTGCATCGACGAGTTTCCTGTGCCAACAAATGTACACGAGTTGAGGCAGTTCTTAGGAGACACTGGCTACTTCAGAAAGTTTGTGGACCGCTACAGTGAACTGGCGCGCCATTTGACGAAACTTTTAAAGAAAGAAGCGTGCTTTGTATGGACAGAAGAGCAAAATGATGCGTTCAATAAACTTAAAAAGGCGATCGTCAGTCAACCCGTATTGACAATTTTTAACATCAATAAAGAGCACCAAGTGCATACCGACGCGAGCCATCATGGACTTTCGGGTATACTATTTCAAAAAGAAGCTGAAGGAGACCTCAAGCCGGTATTTTATCATAGCAGACAATGCAGTAAAGCCGAAGAGCATTATTCCAGCCACGAACTTGAAGTGTTGGCCATAGTGGAAGCGTTAGAAAGATTTCGCGTGTACTTGCTTGGCACCCATTTCCAAGTCGTTACAGACTGTAATGCTGTTGCGACAACTAAAGCCTCTACTCCACTTTTGCCACGAATAGCAAGGTGGTGGTTAAAGCTGCAGTAGTATGATTTCACATGCATCCATCGAGCGGGTGCAAAGATGAGCCATGTAGACGGCATGAGCCGCATACCAACGCTACCACCGGAGGAATCTACAACGGTGGCCGAGAAAATATTCAGCATATCAAACTGCGACGACGATTGGATCCTAACGCTTCAGAGGCAGGACGAAAATTTGAGCAAAATTATTATGGTTTTGGAGGGAAAGACGCAGACTGATCCATTAGCAGCAAAACAAGTCAAAAGTGATTACGCCATGCTTAAGGGACGACTTCATCGTAAGGTTCACGATGAATTGAAGCTTGTTGTTCCACAGAAGATAAGATGGCGTATAGCAAAATCTTGTCATGACGATGCAGGCCACTTCGGTGTGGAGAAGACGATTGAGAGGATGCGGCAGCATTTTTGGTTTCATCGATTGCGAAGATACGTCAAGTCATATGTGGCAGCGTGTCCTGAATGTTGCATGAATAAGGTAAAAGGTGGGAAAACTGAAGGCCGGTTGCACGTAAGAGATGTTGTACCCATTCCATTCAGGAGCATTCACGTAGATCATCTTGGACCGTTTCCTCGCAGCAAGAAAGGCAATTGCTATGTAATAGTATTGGTGTGCGCTTTCAGCAAATTCTCGATACTCCGAGCACTTCGTAACACAAAGACGACTCCTGTCATAGCCGTGCTTGAGGAAGTCATTTCGATTTTTGGACAGCCAGTAATGCTGACATCAGACCGTGGCACGGCCTTCACGTCGAAAGAATTTTTAAACTTTCTCAGCCGAAACGGAATCCAACACATCAAATCAGCGGTACGTACACCCAGAGCCAACGGACAGGCTGAGCGCATAAACAAATCGGTTCTAAGCTCACTGAAATGTTCAAGCAAAAATGATAATGAATGGAACGCTGAGCTCCCAAGGCTGCAGTGGAGCATCAACTCGCAGAGAAATTCCACGACAAAGTTTTCGCCTAATGAACTCATATTCAGATTCAATCCGAGGGACATGACCGAAAACCGTATTATGCAGGCGTTGCATGACGATAATGAGGAGTCATATAAAGCACCGAGTAAGCAGCAAGATGCTACACAGAATATCATCGAGGCTCAACGAAAATGGAAAACAAGATACGATTCTAAGCATCAGGAGCCACGTCAGTACACTGAGGGTGACCTTGTCGTGATTGATCACATACCAACAGCAACCGGAAAATCAACCAAACTTGAACCAGCATACAAAGGACCCTATGTTATAACGAAGGTGCTGAGCTTCGACAGGTACATCGTAGAAGATTTGCCTGACAAGCAACGTACGCAGAAGCCCTATAGTGGAGTGTTTTCCCCAGAGCATATGAAGCCATGGTGCAGTATGGATCCCAACTTAGACGGTGCAGATGATGACACCGAAGCAACGGAATCGTCCAGTGAGGACGATATATCAGGAGAGGCCGAGCTGTCAACTCAATCTGGCAACGCCAACAAGCACACAAAGTGTGCGCAGGAGAAACACAGAGAATCACAATAAGTCAGTGGATTCGTTGCTGTCGATGGTGCCGGTCGCTTGTCTCTTATACTTTACGTCTTTATATTTTATTATAATAAACTTTGTCTTATATACTTTTTTGTTTAAGCTATGTTCAATAAATATTTAAATCCAAAAGCATCTTGACAGGATTAAATGAGGTCACAGGCGGGTCATGGAACATGTAAAAAATGGATGATTCTATAGCAAATCGGATGCAGTGGGATTATCTGAGGTCACAGGTGGGTCATTGGCACTTTTATATGTTCCATCGGACTTTTGGACAAAAATGGATGATTCTATGTCCAATCGGATGAAATGGGATTATATGAGGTCACAGGCGGGTCATTGGCACTTTTATGGGTTCCATAGGACTTTTGCACAAAAATGTATGATTCTATGGCCAATCGGATGAAATGGGATTATCTGATGTCACAGGTGGGTCATTGGAACATGTATTGGTTCCATGGAGCATATGGACCAAAATGGATGATTCTATGGCCAATCTGATGAAATGGGATTAAATGAGGTCACAGGTGAGTCATTGGAACATGTACGGGTTCCATGGGACTTTTGGACAAAAATGGATGATTCTATGGCCAATCGGATGAAATGGGATTATCTGAGGACACAATCGGGTCATTGGCACTTTTATGGATTCCATGGGACTTTTGGACAAAAATGGATGATTCTATGGTCAATCGGATGAAATGGGATTAAATGAGGTCACAGGCGGGTCATTGGAACATGTATGGGTTCCATGGGACTTTTGGACAAAAATGGATGATTCTATGGTCAATCGGATGAAATGGGATTATCTGAGGTCACAGGCGGATCATTGGAACATGTATGGGTTCCATGGAACATTTGGTCCAAAATGAATGAATCTATGGGTGGATATGCAAAAAAATTAGCTTCAGACTTTAATGTTTCGCGTTTTAGTTATATTTAAGCTATTGTCACAGTTTTTGGCTATGACATTATCGCAACTGAAAATAATGATGTTAAAATGTTATAAATTATGAGTTTTATAATATGTTGACTCTTTTTGCCTTTTGTATATGATTTAATTATACTTCAAGGTAATCGATAAGCAGTAAACTCCAATCACGAATCGGAGCTGACACGCACACTTTTTTTTAATTAATTTTTAATTAAAACAAAATTTGTGTTTAAATTATATAAATAGGGATGAATTTTTTTATATAATTTATAAAACTTCCACAACAAAAAAAAATTTTATACCGGAGTCAAAACAAAAGCAGGAATAATATTTTTGAATTTTTAATAAGCGACATTATTCTGAAACTTGAAAAGAGAATCGAAGCTAAGGGCAATTCCATGTAAGTTCAAATGCTCCATGGAATCCATAAAAGTCCCAATGACCCGCCTGTGACCTCAGATAATCCCATTTCATCCGATTGGCCATAGAATCATCCATTTTTGTCCATATGTTCCATGGAACCCATACATGTTCCAATGACCCACCTGTGACCTCAGATAATCCCACTGCATCCGATTGACCATAGAATCATCCATTTTTGTCCAAAAGTCCCATGGAACCCATACATGTTCCAATGACCCGCCTGTGACCTCATTTAATCCCATTTCATCCGATTGACCATAGAATCATCCATTTTTGTCCAAAAGTCCCATGGAATCCATAAAAGTGCCAATGACCCGCCTGTGACCTCATATAATCCCACTGCATCCGATTGACCATAGAATCATCCATTTTTGTCCAAAAGTCCCATGGAACCCATACATGTTCCAATGACCCGCCTGTGACCTCATTTTATCCCATTTCATCCGATTGACCATAGAATCATCCATTTTTGTCCATATGTTCCATGGAACCCATACATGTTCCAATGACCCACCTGTGACCTCAGATAATCCCATTTCATCAGATTGGCCATAGAATCATCCATTTTTTTGCAAAAGTCCCATGGAACCCATAAAAGTGTCAATGACCCGCCTGTGACCTCTGATAATCCCATTTCATCCGATTGGCCATAGAATCATCCATTTTTGTCCAAAAGTCCCACGGAACCAATACATGTTCCAATGACCCGCCTGTGACCTCATTTAATCCCATTTCATTCGATTGACCATAGAATCAAACATTTTTGTCCAAAAGTCCGATGGAACCCATAAAAGTGCCAATGACCCATCTGTGATCTCAGATAATCCCACTGCATCTGATTAGCCATAGAATCATCCATTTTTGTCCAAAAGTCCCATGGAACCCATACATGTTCCAATGACCCGCCTGTGACCTCATTTAATCCCATTTCATTCGATTGACCATAGAATCAAACATTTTTGTCCAAAAGTCCCATGGAACCCATAAAAGTGCCAATGACCCACCTGTGACCTCAGATAATCCCATTTCATCCGATTGGCCATAGAATCATCCATTTTTGTCCAAAAGTCCCATGGAACCCATACAAGTTAAAATACCTTTCATCAAAATTGGTTTGATAGGTTGTTAATGATAATGCAATATCAATGCATGATTTACAATGCGTTTTAATGATAATGTAAAATCAATGCATTATTTGCCATACAATTTAATGGTAATGGAAAATTAATGCATTATTTTGATAAGAAATAATTTAATGTAAAAAACAATGCATTAAAATTGCAAAAGTTAATGGTAATGAAATAAAGTTCCATTATCATTGATTTGTTTTAATGATAAAATTATGAGTTAATGCATTACCTCATTTAATGCATTAGTCCCAGGTCTGGTAATAAATGGTTTTACTTTGGGAAAACAGACTGATCTTATTTATACGAACTTTAGCAAAGCTTTTGACAGTGTCAATCATAATCTTCTATTGAATAAACTTAAGCTAATTGGGTTTCCTGTAAAATTGCTAAATTGGATAGAATCTTATTTATCGCGACGTTTTCAAAAAGTTTTATATAAAAATTCTCTTTCACAAAATATTATGGTTACATCTGGTGTTCCGCAAGGAAGTCATCTTGGACCGGTTTTATTCTTACTATTTATTAATGACCTTCCCTCGGCAATTAAACATTGTGACGTCTTAATGTATGCTGACGATGTGAAACTTCTTCTTACCTACAAGTCACTCGACGAACAACACCTTTTACAATCTGATTTAAACAGACTAGTGGATTGGTGTAACTTCAACCTATTAAACCTTAACTTAAAAAAATGTTAATCAATGCCATTCTCACGTAGAACAGCTCAAAGCATAAATTACACTATAAATAACATTCACTTAGAAATTGTACATAGTTTTGTTGATCTTGGTGTAATTATGGATCCAAAACTTCGCTTCAATCTCCACGTAAATTTGGCGGTAAATAAGGCTAGAGGTGTTCTTGGTTTCATTAAAAGATGGGCTAACGAATTCACTAGTAAATCTTCTAATATATAAAATCAAATGTTTGTCTATCTGTCTGTCTGTTCCGTATAGGCTCGCGCACCGTTTATCCGATTGACATAGAGTACGTTTCATAGAGAGAAAGAACATAGGGCTGTAAAAAAGTTAGTGGAAGTATGTGGGCGTGGCAATCTGTAATAATTTATAAACTCCTGAACCGATTTCAATGAAATTTGGAATTTGGAAGGTTCAACTGCTCCAAAAATAAAACTTAGGGCTATAAAAAATTCCAAAGACTTCCGCAAGAGGGCGCTTTAAGTAGTGCGTTATAAAGACATAATATCTCCTAAACACCTGTACCCATTTTAATGAAACTCCACCCAAGATAAAACATAAACTACAAAACATTCCAAAGACTTCCGCAAGAGGGCGCTTTAAGTAGTGAATTTTGAAGACTCAATAACTCCTAAACGCCTGGACCGATTTCAGTGAAATTTGGTATGAAGGTTCGACTGCGCCCAAGATATCATAGGCTGTTAAAAATTTCAAAGACTTCCGCAAGAGGGCGCTTTAAGTAGTGCGTTTTTAAGACTCAATTACTCCTAAACGCCTGTACCGATTTCAATGAAATTCGGTATGAAGGTTTCACTGCACCCAAGATAAAACATAGGGTATACAAATTTCAAAGACTTCTGCAAGAGGGCGCTTTAATAAGTGCATTGTTAAGACTCAATAACTCTCAAATGACTTGACTGATCTTACTTAAATTTGGTACGTGAAATAAACTGACCCTGAAACAGAATTGGGGCTACTTAAATTTCAGAAAACTTCCGTTAGAGGGTGCTTTTCAATAAACTTTGTCTGGCTCATTCACGTCAAAACGGATGAACCAATTTTGATGAAACTTGGTAAGCATTCGTATCTGTTACTGAAATAGATTCAAGGCTTATAAAAGTTATTTATTTTATTATTTATTATTTATTATTAAATGTAGTACTATAGGAACTCAGACTGTACAGCTTACAGCGATAATATAGATTAAAATATATAATTTAATTACAAAATAGATAAAATGATAACCAAAAAATACATTCATATTTAACAAATTTTAAAGTTAAACCTATTATTAATTATTGATATAGAGAGTTTGTAAATATAGCAGAAAAAATAGATTTAGAGAAGTAGAGTTTGAAGAAAACTGGTTAAGAGTATTTAGTTGGCAGAAAAATCTGCGTAGCCCAAAGACATATCTTGTGACTTGATTATATGCTGAACATAGTTTTAATTGAGATTGCGAGTCAAATTTGCTGTAAGCGCATTCAGCGTAGGTTATTACAGGTAGTATAAGCTGAAGAGCAAGTTGACGTCTAATTACAACAGGTGTAAATTCCACTGAAACTTTTGAGGTTACGCAATATGTAATAAATTTTCTGCACTTCACTGTTAATAGTGTTATGGTCACTACATGTAGTGACCACCACTGTTGTGGTCACTACATGTTGTGGTCACTACATGTTAGTGTAGAATTAAAATAAAAACCAAGATTATTAATTTTGCTAACAAGATTCAGCTTTTTTCTACTTAAAATCAACTCCGGTATATCTTCGAAAAAAATTCTGTCTTTACTGATGGGTTACACATATGATTTAGTTGCATTGAGCTGAAGCCCATTATTAGTAGCTGGCCTATATATACTGGCCTAAATTTTCTAGATCCTCATTTAACCTACATACCAAATCTTCCATGGGCCCAGATCTACGAGAAAGATGCAGCTGAATATCATCAGCATAAGCATGCAAAGAGAAATATTTACATACGCTGAAGATATCATTTATGAAAATGGAGAATAAGAGAGGTCCAAGAACCGACCCTTTAGATACCCCACTACAAAAAGGTGAATACTTCGAAAAGTTTTCACTGACCTTTACTCTCTGTAATCTATTTGACAGATATTTATTCAGCAGCGACACGGCACTGTCACAGAAGCCATAAAAATATTTTAGTTTAAAACAAAGCAAGGAGTGGCTTACCATATCAAAATCTTTTGAAAAATCAAGTAAGCACAACATCATAAGAGTATCTTATATCGTCCATGACCTTTAACATGGCAGTTGAACAACTATGTCCAACGCGAAAGCCTGACTGAAGCGGAGATAAAAAGTTTTTATGAGATATGTAGTTTAAGATTTGATTAGCCTTAGCGATCATTGGGCTCGCTCGATACTGTTTTTTTGGGAACTGGAGTAACGATTGCAGCTTTCCAAGACCAAGGAAAGCATGATGTTGTGAAGCAGTGGTTTATGATATGCGTTAGTGGGCTGAGAATAAATGGTAGGATAACTTTTAAAATTTTATATGGATTCCATCTTCTCCAACTCCATTTTATTTTATCTTTGGAACGCATTTTCACATCGATTTCACGCACCGCAGAGAACTCAAATACTTGGTCGACATGATATCTCGGCGTGACAAAGTTTATATTTCCAATATTTTGCGAGCTGGACAGGAAGAAATTATTGAGAGAATCGGCGTCAATATGACAGTCCGACTCTATATTGCTGCCAATGCCAAGTCTCTTAACATTCTTCCATAGAACCTTGGATGGGGGAGATGATTTAAGCTTAGAGGAGAAATACAATTTTTTAGAGTTTCTGATTATGCGTATGGACTCATTTCTAGCAGATCTATAGCTTCCCATCTTTCTGCAGTGGGATTATATTTCCACAGACTGTGTAATTTATTACGCTTATTAATAGCATTTTGCACTCTGCTATTGAACCAAGGACAAGATTCATTCTTAATGGTGACAGTACGATATGGGACATGATTAAAAAGAAGACATTTAATAATATTTGCAAAGGTTGTTAACTTATTATCTTGAGTTTCATAATTCCAAACTTCATTCAATTGAATAAAATAAACATCTTGAAAAAGTGCAGGAATATTTATATTTTTAAAGTCGTAATACGAAAAGGTATTTGAGGTAACAGTGCCCGTTAAGTTGATGTTTAAGGTACAAAAAATTAAGTCATGGTCAGACAAAAAAATTTTGTCAAACAGTAAGACAGATGATAGGTCAGACACAATGAAATAATCTAAAAGATTATCATTTAAAGAAAACCGAGTGGGCATCATATCATTAATAACGGACAGACCGACGGACGATATACTTTCATATAAAGTTTTGGTGTAATTATCCTTACACAAAAGGTTAACATTAAAATCACCACATATAACAAATTAGGTATAATCAATTGATACATCAGAAACTTCTGAAAATAATGATTCTAAGCTATATAACTTGCTGGGGCTGTAAACACACGATACGAACAATTTATTGGAACTATCAAAGACACATATATTCACGAATTCAACACTGCAACAGCTTTCAAATTCTTACGAATCGAATCAGAATCAGACACATCATTACAAAATCATGTTTCAGACACACAGATAATATCAACAGACGATTCTTGAAACACATACTTCATATAATCTATCTTGTTTGAATTTAGGCTTCGTGCATTTAAATGAACAATTTTTAAGCCTGTGTGGCTTCCACATAAAACATTCACTAAAGCTTTATTATTAACACCACGGTTGTTTATATTAGGACAATACATTTTGTAAAGACGAAGCACAAAAAACAGGCATACTGCAACAATTATAAAAATTACTATTTATGTTTAATTTCCCTATTAACCAGTTAACTTTAAAAAGATATATATAATTTAGTATTGAAATAGATAAAAAATAAGAATGACAATAATACGATAATAGAGATGAGTATTAAAAGGTTTGAAGAAAAGAAGAAAATGAAAAGTATGAGAAACACATTTATAAACATACTATAATAATAAAAGAGATCGATCTTGCATAGTTTTTTGTTGTTGTTGTAGTTTTTGTTATTCATCCTGTTGTTCTAGCTTATGATTCCAGCGACGCAGTCAACACTTTCTTTGTTGCGTACTGATTTGGCCTCACCATCACGAGACGCTCTCACATATACACATCCACGCAATGTAAAAACAGCAACAAGTTTATTTCCCCTCTTCAGCTGATTAACATAGAGCATAGCTGCGCGGTTGGCTTTTGTCAAGCTTTCAATGCTTCATCACTACTTCAATGACTTCATCTGTCACTGAGCATGAGCTGCCGCCTATATGTTATTCGAAAAGCAGCAATAGCTTTAAATTAACAGTTGCGCTCATATGCAGTCGTAAGCTTAGCTATGACCAATGCATTTTTTCGGCTGTTGTTGTTTCGCACTCTAAAAATGTTGCGAAGTTTTAAAGTCTCACATTTAATAAGAGCGCAAACTCTGCCAAAAATTCCGCTTAGGTCTTCATCAGTAGTAGAGGGAATGCCGTGGATGATTTCGTCAGTAGAAATAGAATCACTCTCATAGGTTGCCAATTGAGACTTCAGCGATCTCACTTCATCCAAAGTTGAAGAGTAAGGGGTTTTTTCTGCAACTGCTCTGCGAGTTTCTATTTCCTTCTCTAATATTTGCATGTTCTCTTTCAACATGACTAGCTCAGCATATGCAGCCTCTACGACAGAAATTCTTTCCGTTAAATTTCTTATTGTGGTCTTCATATTAGATAGCTCGGCTGAGACCTCACCAATCCTCTGCATTACCCTCTCTTCAGACGCAGTTATTACTCCAGTTAGTTGATGCACAATACTCTCCCGTATGCAGTTTAACTGCGAGCTGAACTTTGCATCGGACAACAAAGGTGAAGTCGAGGTTGATGAGTCACCCGTGCCAGTAACAAGAGGAGTCGTCGGAGTAGTCAACTTGCGGCTGATTGTAGCACTCCGTGTGTTTTTTACATTTGTGGTCATTGCTATTTTATTTTATTTTTTTTTTTAAATTCTTAAATTTATTCAACATGTTAATATTTTTACTAAAGAATAACTCGAGCTTATATATTATTGATTGAAAATGCAGTAGGTGACCAACTTAGCATTTATGTGGTATAATTTCAAATAAAAATCGTAAAACAAGCCGGACCAAACAAACAACCGTCTATTCGTTGCACATTTCTACTGAGATATGATATTACATTTCTTTCGACATAAATCAAGGAATAAACCGAAGGCAAACAAAGTCAAGAACCAAAGACTAACGAAAACAAAAAGAAATTTAACGAATACGAACAGAAACTATATATAATATGAAATATGAAAATCAACCAAACTTTATCGACCAAAACCGATGTTGAACAGAGACAATTCAAAAAATAAATCGATCCCAAAAGGATTTTTAAAATTAGATTTTGTTTTTGAGATAAAAATACATATAAAACGCATGCTAAGAAAAACTTAAACAGTCTCAGGTTTTCTCGAAATGACTTTTTGAAGCTGGGTGACCATTGTCCTCAGAAAACAAACGTCAGATCGAGACGTTGAAGATGTAATTTTTTTTTATCATGTCAAAAATTTAAAAATTTAATTGATAATTTAAAAAATGTTAAAACGAGGCACAACCCCGAGTAACACCGGGTAACATCCGCTAGTTACTATATATAACTCTCGTAAGACCAATTCTTGAATATGCATCCGTAGTATGGAACCCACAATATAACGTCCACATTGATGCAAAAGAATCGGCTCAAAAATAGTTTTTAATTTTTGCTTTACGTCATCATGGTTGGAATCCACATATTATTCTTCCTTCGTACGAAACTCGCCTAAAGCAAATATTACTGCCTTCCTTAAAATTTTGCCCTTCAAATTTCAATTTTGCCCTTTATTACCCTTTACGCTGTATGTTTAGTGATTTCAACGATACCTATAGCTTGATTTATTTTTGTGATTCGTGGCATGCAGGTTAAGTGTGTGGTCTAGCATGCTCGGAGCCCGAGTTCGATCCCCAGTCGCGGCGAAAAGTTTTTTCAATAAAAAATTTTTCTGATCGGTCACCTCCTCTCTGCAGACAATCGCAAACCTCAGAGAGTAAATAATGCCATGTAAAGCTTCTTGAGAACATGAACTTTAGCCGTTCGGAGTCGGCATAAAATATGTAGGTCCAGTTTTCGGTCAATTTTGTGCAAACATTTAATAACACACACAACACAATTGATCATAAGAAGCTAGGTCAAAGTCCTTTCAAGGGCTGAATCCAATTTGTTTTTGTTTTTTTGGATAACATAAAGCGGAAAATGATTTTACATTTAAATAATTAATGCATTTTAAAATATCGTTTCGAACATTAAATGCTGTTAATATTGTCATTTTCTGTATAAATGTTGGCTGAAGTAACTTCATATATTTGAGATCGTTTCAGTTCTTTTTTCCTTTATAATATTGAGTTTTATGAAGTAAACACCATTGAATATGATATGTTTGCTTAAACTTGTTTGTATTTAATCAAAAAATTTAAATTTACTTATTACTTATTACTTGGTTTGGTGTGCCAGAGTATATCTCTTTTTCATGCAAGTTTTATGCCTGCGTTGACCCAAATACATATCCAATTAATAACATTAGCACGGTGTTCCAAAATTACATAGTGACCCGTATATATATACACTAGACCGTATCGAAAAAATAAATTTCGCCGCACACCAGCTAATCTAAAGCGTTATTGAAAGAAAGTTTCGAAAAAAAAAATTTTTTTTCTTGACCGAACGCAGGGGTCGCGCATCGA
This sequence comes from Tetanocera ferruginea, assembly GCA_958299015.1. Taxonomy (NCBI): domain Eukaryota; kingdom Metazoa; phylum Arthropoda; class Insecta; order Diptera; family Sciomyzidae; genus Tetanocera; species Tetanocera ferruginea. The sequence goes on along the minus strand of OY282641.1, from coordinate 86,463,288 downwards.
CATATTTCTTTATAACTTCGTTGTTTACCGTCCGATCTTAAAGAATGATATGTTTTTGTTTTTGTCTAAGGAAGACTTATTTTTGGTTTCTGAAACTCATTGACCTCAGTTGACCCCTTATAGTACTGACCCACCGAACCCCCGTTTCTACCATCTTAACGTACCATTTTGATATCAGAATTAGAAGGCCCTTAAAAACTCATTAAACTTTTACTAAAAGATTTTTTTCTCTATTTCCGCTAGAAATATTAAAAATTTTTTATTGTAATTTTTTTTGCAAATTTGTAAATTTTTTGTCATATCGTATTATTTTTATAAAATATCCACAGAAAACGTTCACATCCGAAAAAAACATCCTAATGTACAATTCTAAAGTAATGCAATTAAAGCCTGCAAAAAACTTCCTTCTTAATTAACTTTCTAGACTATTCTTTAAGATCGTGCTGTTAATGTCCAAGGTTTGGTTAAGTTTAAAATAACGGTAACAATTGCAGAATGATTCGGATACACCAAAAAAAAATGAAGAAAAATTAACAAAAACCTATGTTAGTTTACCTAAGGGCTTGGTCTGTTTTAAGCCTACAAAGTTCTTGGATAAGACAACAAAGTTTATATTTTTATATTTAATTTTATATTTATGGTGAATTAATGGTGGAAACCATTAGTTGTACACACATTTTCACAAGCAAATTAGAAGAATTGCACTGTTGGGAAGTAATGCAATTGATTGGGAAGTATTTTCTATACAATCTATATGGGCATTTCCACAGAAAGGTCTACCGGGACCGAAAAAAAAATTGTTAAGTAAACAAATAATTTTTTTGTTATTATTAAAAAAAAAATGCTTGAATTTTTATAATTTACTGCATTTACAACTAATTTCAGTTTTTATTCTGAGAAAATTGGCCTGATATCTGAGAAATATGTTTTTCTTGCTTTTAGCTGCTTTTAAGGACTTTTTCTCTTTAGTATTTTTCGTTTATTTATCAACGTTATGTTTGCACTTTTCTTATAAAATTCATCTATAAACTACAAATAAAAAATAAAAAATAAAAAGATGCCAAACAAAGCACGATTTACGGTAAATTTTTTATATTGCTTTAACTACTATTCGAATGTCGCGTTCTTGTACCTAAATCATCATTTGTTATCAGAACTTCGTGATCGTTCTTAGCAAGTGTCTGAAAATTGTAACTTAAATCACATTTGGTCGCCTTACTATAAAAAAAAAGTTACTGCAGGTAAAAATCATACTAAACATTTAATATTGATCATCAAAATGTGTCGCGTTCGCGATCATGCGCCGTATTTTTAATACACTTTGTATGGGAAAGTATGGAAAGGTTTCATTAGATTTTTCTGAATTTTTTGCTAAGTGTTAATAGTTCAAATTAAAGCTCATGAGCTAATTCTCAAGTCATTTGATTGATTTTTAGTAGATTTTTAAGAAATTTTCCAATTTGAGAACGTCAATTTGTATGGGAGGTATACGTGGTTTTCATCCTTTTGGGATTATTTTCGAACATGATCTTTATTTTTACGATATAAGCTTAAATATCGAATTTCATTATTATAACTTAATAATAACGGCTGTAATCATGTCAACAGATGGGGGGACATACAAAAACAGGGATGCCATGGTTAAAACAACTTAGAAGGTGATACTGCAGTATAATATATGCACTTTTCTATATCTGCCACGCCTCCTTATGGGCGTAAAAAAGTCTTCAAATAGTAAATAACCACATACGTAGGACGAGTGGTGTTACAAAGAAATATAATATGTTTTCTCACTAGCCTCTTATGCATTTTTTTTTTTTTTTTATTAATATTACTAATATAAAACTCACAAATAATATTTACGATGTTTTGGTAGGTAATGCAATATTTAGCTGAAATTACTTTAACTAATTCTTATTAAAAACGTGATGAGAAAAAATGTCGCGTGCTAGATGTCGCGCTCGCGATCAGGCTTAAGCTCAATAAAAAAAAAACTAATGGAAATATGTCAAAATGACAAATATTTCTTGAAAGCCACATTAATCTCATTTAATTTACAATTAACCGCTTTAAAATATTATGTTACGTTTCGCAGATATTTGCATTTTTCTAGATGTAGTCAAAAACGAGTTCCATTTTTTGTCGCGTTCGCGATGCCATGTTTATTGCTAATATTTTGGAAACATAAAATCTAGAGAACCTAACTTTTTTTTCTTAATACAGTGCTAATAAAATGCTATCTAAAACTTGAAAAAAAAAGAAAATTTGTTTTGAGTTTTCTTTATTATTTTGCTCCTCAAAGGCGTACGAATGTCGCGTTCGCGACTATGGAAATGCCCATATTATTTTCTATCATTATTTTCTATACATTGATTAGCATTGTAAAATGTAAAAAAATTTATTGATTGATAACTATTTCCATCTTCCTTGTTCGCAGTGTTTGTGTAATTTTCTTTTTAAGCTAGCAACCACACTTTGAGTACTTAATACATGAGTTAAGTTACTTTTATAAAGTTGTGCTTTGGGAATTTAAAAATTTTGTTTTTTGTATAAATTATCAAATTTTTCATTTTAAAACCATTTTCAGCTCACACAAAAACTTTTATTATTATAGATAGTAATTTCATTCAGTACATTTATTATTCACAAAAGCCATCTTAGATAATTTTACTATGGTTTTTTTCTCGGTGTAAGAACATTTTCGGTGGATATTTTATAAAAATAATTCAATATACCAAAAAAATTTAAAATTTGCAAAAACATTAAATAAAACAATTTTTAGAATATTTCTAGTGAAAATAGCGAAAAATTTCTTTCATAAAAGATTAATGGTTTTTTATGAGCTTTCCATTTCTGAAACCAAAATGGTACGTTAAGATGGTAGAAACTGAGGTTCGGTGGGTCAGTACTATAATGGGTCAACTGAGGTCAATGAGTCTTAGAGACAAAAAAAAAGGTCTTCCTGAGACAAAAACAAAAACATACAATTCTTTCAGATCGGACATTAAATACCGAAGTTATAACGAAATATGTCGATACGCGACCCCTACGTTCGGTCAAAAAAAAAAAAATTTTTTTTCGAAACCTCCTTTCAATAATGCTAAAGATTAGCTGGTGTGCGGCGACATTTTCGTCTAGATTCGGTCAGATTTTAGAATGTCTGTCGTGCATGCGTATAGTACGGGCTATACGTATCCATGTAGATTCCGCACTCCCTTGGCGAATCCAAAAATAAAACAAATGTATTTTAACATTAGCTTTACAATGGCATTTCGAACTAACATTTTTTTTCCTGTGACTTATCTGCATTTGAATGTAATCTCCTCAATTACGAAAATAGTAAACAAATTTTTTATGGTTACGTTTTTTTAAAAGTTTTCTTGCTTTTTTCAAATATAGTCGCATACATTCAAACATATCTTGTATACTACTTACTCAATTTGTAAAATCAAGCCTACCACATTAAGCCCAATAAAATTCCCAAAGTGCTGGGTAAAGCGTACTACGAAGGTTGACTTTTAAGTTTTAAGATAAAAAAAAAAAAAAATATTTACAATAGGAAATTTGTTTTATTGTTTTTCAAAATATTCTCCATGAATATCGATACCATTTTGCATGCGCAAAACCAATTTTCTAAGAACAAAACATGTGATTTAAACGCATTAACCGCTTCTTCAGGCATCGAAAAACTTTGACCTCGCTATTTATTTTCAATCTTATTTATTTATTTGAATGAGCTTAATACAAGCAGTTTAAATACTTAAAATAAAAACTTAAAAACTAAAATTTAAAATTAACAGGGAGTATCTTAATTTACAATTTTATCATATCTTAACTGGAAGAATACATTAGAGAGGGGGATGAAGTGGCGTTGGAGAGTTAAGGAGGATATTTCGGAGTAGTGGTCTGCTCTGATGAAAATCGAATTCGTTGATCAAATTATTGGTTACCCGAAGCATTCTGGTTATGGGTTCACTGCTTTCGGTGCGGTGAAAGTTAAGGTGGAAGAGAGATATAGATCTAAGGTTGGGTGGGTATTAAAAGATATTAATTGGAGTAGTTCTGATCAGTTAATGGTTCCCAATACAAGTTGAATAATGAAGAGAACATCGGCAACTTCCCTTCGTTTTACAAGTGTTTGAATGTTAATCAACTTAAGACAGTTGGCATAAGGTGGTAGGTTGAAACTGTCAGAACCGGGAAGACCTCGAAGAGCGAAACGAATGAATCGTCGTTGAACGGCTTCGATTCGCATTGAATGGGTGTTGTAGATGGGAGACCAAACCTGGCTGGCATATTCGAGGATGGGTCTAACAAAGGAAATATAAAGAGATTTAGTAACGTAAAGATTGGAGAAGTCTCTTGAGCAGTGTTTCACGAAACCAAGTGCAGAGTTGGCTCTACTAATGATATTATCAATATGAGGCCTAAAGTTAAGTACCTTGTCACAAACAACACCTAAGTCGCGTAAAGAGCTTACAGAAGGAACTGACTTGCCGAGAATGTAATACGATCTCTGAGGAAGTTGGAGTCGCTTACGAGAATATGTTATAGCTTGACATTTGCTGATGTTGAGCTCCAGAAGATTTTTTGACACCAAGTGGAAAAGCTGACCAGATCGTTTTGAAGGTTGCGAGAATCGGCGTTGGTTTGTATGCGCCGATAGATTTTCATATCATCAGCATACACAGAAAGATTAGAATCATTGTTGATGCCATCAATATCAGCAATTGTTAAGACGAATAGTTAAGGACCAAGGTGACAGCCTTGTGGGACACCAGACGTAGCTGTAAAAGATTTTGAATTGGAAAATCAAAAGATGACATTTTAACTGCGTTCCTCGAGATAAGATTTAATCCATGTTATAAACAGATGTGGAAGACCAAAGGTTTTAAGCTTAAGAAGAATGATAGTGTGTGAGATTTTGTCAAACGCTTTACTAAAGTCGGTGGAAACTGCATCAACTTCGTAACCATTTTCCAACGAGCATAAAGTGTTTGAAACAAATTCTGTGAGGTTGGTGGTAGTCGATCTACCTTTGAGGAAGCCATGTTGACTAGGGGAAAAGATAGGTTTACAATGGAAGAAGAGAATGTCGTAGATAATACTTTCAAAAATTTTAAGATCACATGACAGTTTTGCAATAGGTCTGTAATTAGAAATATCATTTTTAGGTCCTTTTTATGTAAAGGTATTATGTACGAGTTCTTCCATAACTTTGGAAAAACTGAGTTAGAAATAGAAAGTTGAAAGAGAGTCAAAAGGGGATGAGCCAAAAACTTCGCGAATTTTTTGATGACAATAGCAGGCAACCCATCGGGTCCAGGAAAATAATCATCTTTAAGACTATGTTCCTTTGCTTAGACATCAGCTAATGTTATATCATCAGAAGTCAGTGACGTTTGAGCACAGTTCCTTAATGAAGAAAAATATTCATAGTCAAGTTCATCGTTATGACTTGTGAATGACTGACTGAAGAAATTTGCGAATAGATTTGCAATTATTTCCGGGTTGTCTGAGGAGATATCTGAAAAAGTAAGGGTTGATGGGTAGTTGTCAGATTTTCTTTTGATATTAATGAACTTGTAGAAGCTTTTAGGATCCAACAACAATTTAGTTTCAATATGAGCAAGGTAAGACTCATATAGGTTTTCACAAAGTGCAGAAAAAAGATTATAGACGTGAAGATAATTTATGAGGTCAAGAGAAGAACGAGAAAGTAAATAAGTACGCCAGAGTTTGTTCCTTTTATTTCGAAGTGAGCGTAGTTTTTTATTGTACCAGGGAGGAGATGACGAAAAGTTATTTTGCCTAGTAAAGGGGACTGATTGTGTGAAGCAGTCAAAAATTATGTCATAGAAGAGAGCAACAGTATTATCAACACTGCCATGAGCATTATCAAAAATATGTTGAAAATCGATTCTACTCAATAAAATTTCAAGTTTTACAAAATCAGTTTTACGAAAGTCGAAGCTGTACACGTGCTCAAAGTGTGTGCTTATTACATTATTGTTGTTAAATAGGGTAAAAGATAAAGGTGTATGGTACTGATCGAGTGTTGAAAGTAGATGGTTACTCGCGGAGACAAGACAATTATCTGAATCTGAAGAGAATACAAGATCTAGCTGCCTACCAATATTGTTAGTTACTCCACTCAACTGGTAAAGGCCGGAGTCTGAAAGACAGCTAGTAAAGCTAATTTCTTTTTCAGATGTGGCATTTGTAGGCAAATAGTAACACTCGTCATCTGACAGAACCCATTGTAGGCTAGGAAAATTAAAGTCCCCCAGAAATATAACGTGTCAGATGGATCAATAAGATCAAATAGTGAATCGATTGCGTCTACTACAACTTGATAACCATTCACTGATTGAGAGGGGCGAATATAACAGCAGATAATGAATATGTTACGTTTTGCAATACAAAATTTGGCGCAAATAAATTCAAAGTTAGCTGTATGGAAATTTTTTACAAATGTTAGATCGAAGCGATTGTGAATAGCATGTTATAGTTTGGGAATGAACAAAATTAGGATAGACTGTGTGGAGTATGTTTCTCTCATTTTTATTTGGTGGTGTGTCCAAGTTAGGATTTAGATTAAATGAGACACGTTTTGAATGAGGCGTCTGAAGGGCTTGGTTTTCTCGATTCGTGTTAGAAGATTTTGTATCAGAATATCAGAATCTTCGGGAATATGAAGAAATCAGTAAGTGAATGTGCCTTTTTCGGTAAATGTGAATTTATTGTTGTATATCTGCTAAAAGCATTAAGAATTAGAGCTGGCAAACTATCGATGGCACTATCGATGTATCGACTTTTTCCTTTTTTGCGTCACTATCGATAGTTTTTCCACTATCGATAGTAAAGAGAATTTGTTTCACATCACTTTAGTTTGCGCAGTAAACAAGTCGCTAGGCAGGCAGCTGAAATCTGGGTAAGCAAAAATGCAAATAATTAAAACTCAATAAAATTGCTAATGTTTCCCTATGTATCCCTGCAACATCCACGGAATCCGAACGAATGTTCAGTAAGACTGAAGTAATTATAAGTATTCGTCGGACTTTCCTGAATGCAAAGCTCGTTGACATGATTTTATTCCTACAAAAGAATTCATTGATCTCAGACTAATATTAACTTGTAATGTTTAGTTTTTAAGTTAATTTTTTATCACATGAACTAATTTCATGAAATTGATGGATGTCAAACTAATTTTTAGTTGTTTTGTTCAGTTTTTAAGTAGATTACTTGTCTACATTTGAAGTAATTTATAGATCTCACGCCCTTATTGAATTTTTTCTCTTAAACTATCGAAAATATAGAATGGGACCACTTTCGATAGTTTGCCAACTCTTTTGATAATATTTTATTTCTGTAGCTCTTTACTATACAGAACCAGAGATAAAGAGATGGAAAACTTCAACAAAATTCGTAAAGAAAGAGACAGCCTCGTGTCGAAATGCAGCCAATACCAACGAAAATTATATGAATGTGTTAGTAAAATTTTTTATATACTCACCAGTAGAGAGGATACCCATCACAAGGAGATTTATTCACCGAAAGTGAGCCCTGGTCACATTCAACGAACTGAATGAGATTTTTTCGCTGAATAGTTGCTACTTGACACGTCATAATAGTTGTAAGCTGATGATATAAAGGGTGATTTTTTAAGAGCTTGATAACTTTTTTTTTAAAAAAAACGCATAAAATTTGCAAAATCTCATCGGTTCTTTATTTGAAACGTTAGATTGGTCCATGACATTTACTTTTTGAAGATAATTTCATTTAAATGTTGACCGCGGCTGCGTCTTAGGTGGTCCATTCGGAAAGTTCAATTTTGGGCAACTTTTTCGAGCATTTCGGCCGGAATAGCCCGAATTTCTTCGGAAATGTTGTCTTCCAAAGCTGGAATAGTTGCTGGCTTATTTCTGTAGACTTTAGACTTGACGTAGCCCCATCTGACAACAACAACACGATTCACAACATTTGACAACATTTCCGAAGAAATTCGGGCTATTCCGGCCGAAATGCTCGAAAAAGTTGCCCAAAATTAGACTTTCCGAATGGACCACCTAAGACGCAGCCGCGGTCAACATTTAAATGAAATTATCTTCAAAAAGTAAATGTCATGGACCAATCTAACGTTTCAAATAAATAACCGATGAGATTTTGCAAATTTTATGCGTTTTTTTTAAAAAAAAAGTTATTAAGCTCTTAAAAAATCACCCTTTATAAGACAGTAAGCCAAACAGTTTCATCACTTTAAATAAATAAATTTTTTGAAAATTCGCTGTTATTCCACCAAATTCGTTGTCATTTGGTCATTGAAACTGCATTATAATTGTTTTTTTTTTTAATTATTAGCCTCTTTAAAGTTTTCATTATTGTGGTTGTATGGGGGGTTGGCGTGGTTTTCATCCCATCTAGCACATTTTCGAACTTAATCTTTGCGTTTTAGAAAGAAGCTCAAATATCGAATTTCATTGTAATAGATTGAATTGAAAATTTATAGTGGACATGGCTAAATCAACTCAAGTGGTGATGCTGATCAAGAATAAATATACTTTTCTACACCTACCACGCCTCCTTATGGGTTTTACACAAGTCGTGACAAAATTAATACACCCTTACGCAGTACGCGTGGGGTATAAAAATTCTCTTATTTTGAAGATATCATATATATATATATATCTGTAAATTTAGGATCTTAAATGAATAAATTATCGTAATAAAACTTAACATAAAATTAGCAACACATTTCAGTTAAATATTTTAAAGACGTTTATTTTCATATATTCAACCTAGAAGGCCATAATCAGCTTATATTTATAGTATGAGTGCTTTGCATTTTGGCTCAACTTTGCTTGAAATGGTAAATAATTTAATGTACAAATAAGTTAATTATTACAGTAAGTTCACAGTTTGAATTTGTTGTTACGTAATGAATATTCTGCAAAAATTATTTAATTTTCCAAACTTAGATGAATTTTATCTCCTAAACTATAAAAGAGGATCTTTTATTTTAACCGTATTGTGTTTAAGAAGCCTAACTACGTATGATCCAGTCGCTCTTATCTCGACTAAGAAGAGGTAAAAATTTTTGAGTTCAAGATGAAATTTAAAATATTCTGCATTCTCTGCATAAAGGGTCAACAGAAAACTGTAATTTATACTCTATTTCTTTTAGAAAGAAAAGAAAATGCCATAAGTCCACCGCTAACAACATTTCGGTTCAATGAACTTTGATTCAAGAGTACATTTTTATTTTTTGCATTGCAACCCTATTTATAGAATCTGATTATAATACTTGACAACTATGAGGTGAATAAAAATATTTTTTTAATTAAACGAAAATAAAAAAAAAAACAAATTTTTAAATCGTTTTAATGTTTTTATTTTGAATCTATCTTAAGACTGAGCTACAATGTATTCTTAGGTGGTATTTATATTAGCGAAAGTGCTGATCATGCATTTTCCGTCTTTATTAGTGATTATAAGCTTTTAATATTGGCTATAAACAATTCATTGGAATTGTTTGTTTACTTTCGGTTTGGGCAATGCATTTCGTTTCTATGAAATTTTGTCTGCTCGCACGGAAATGCAATTTGGTGAATTTGGATTGATAAGCACAATTGGTTGCGAAGAGTTTATAGGAATTATTTGAAAAAGTTAATTGTAAGTAGTTCTTTGGAATTATGCATTTTCGTTTCTGTGCGAACGGAAATGCAATTTGGTAAGTTAAGATTTATTTATAAATTTGCGAAATTGATTGTAAGTAATTCTTTGGAATTATTTGTTTGTTACCCGCAAAGCATTTTCGTTTCCACGGAACATGTCTGTGGGAGCGAAAATGCAATTTGATCAATTAAGATTTTATAATAATGAAAAATTAACCAAGACTTGATTTTAAATAATTTAAGCGGGTGTTACTATAACTCCCCCACAGTTAGTATGAGGCTCCGACGAAATATGCAAGATGGAAAATTTTTGTTTTGTTTGAAATATAAAGATTATAACTAACAATATAATACAGGCACAATGAGCCGTGTTCTAATTGTTGAATGTATAATTAGCGCATAAAACAATTATACTGTTGAGTAAATTAAAAACACCGATTTGTTTGGCCTTAATAGTAATACTCACTTTATTAATTGCACTTACCTACTATTTATACACTTAGATTTAATACAATTAATACAGATAAATTATATACATTAATACATTCATATAAATATTATAAATTAAATTAAATTAAATTAAATTAAATTTAATTAAATTAAATTAAATTAAATTAAATTAAATTAAATTAAATTAAATTAAATTAAATTAAATTAAATTAAATTAAATTAAATTAAATTAAATTAAATTAAATTAAATTAAATTAAATTAAATTAAATTAAATTAAATTAAATTAAATTAAATTAAATTAAATTAAATTAAATTAAATTAAATTAAATTAAATTAAATTAAATTAAATTAAATTAAATTAAATTAAATTAAATTAAATTAAATTAAATTAAATTAAATTAAATTAAATTAAATTAAATTAAATTAAATTAAATTAAATTAAATTAAATTAAATTAAATTAAATTAAATTAAATTAAATTAAATTAAATTAAATTAAATTAAATTAAATTAAATTAAATTAAATTAAATTAAATTAAATTAAATTAAATTAAATTAAATTAAATTAAATTAAATTAAATTAAATTAAATTAAATTAAATTAAATTAAATTAAATTAAATTAAATTAAATTAAATTAAATTAAATTAAATTAAATTAAATTAAATTAAATTAAATTAAATTAAATTAAATTAAATTAAATTAAATTAAATTAAATTAAATTAAATTAAATTAAATTAAATTAAATTAAATTAAATTAAATTAAATTAAATTAAATTAAATTAAATTAAATTAAATTAAATTAAATTAAATTAAATTAAATTAAATTAAATTAAATTAAATTAAATTAAATTAAATTAAATTAAATTAAATTAAATTAAATTAAATTAAATTAAATTAAATTAAATTAAATTAAATTAAATTAAATTAAATTAAATTAAATTAAATTAAATTAAATTAAATTAAATTAAATTAAATTAAATTAAATTAAATTAAATTAAATTAAATTAAATTAAATTAAATTAAATTAAATTAAATTAAATTAAATTAAATTAAATTAAATTAAATTAAATTAAATTAAATTAAATTAAATTAAATTAAATTAAATTAAATTAAATTAAATTAAATTAAATTAAATTAAATTAAATTAAATTAAATTAAATTAAATTAAATTAAATTAAATTAAATTAAATTAAATTAAATTAAATTAAATTAAATTAAATTAAATTAAATTAAATTAAATTAAATTAAATTAAATTAAATTAAATTAAATTAAATTAAATTAAATTAAATTAAATTAAATTAAATTAAATTAAATTAAATTAAATTAAATTAAATTAAATTAAATTAAATTAAATTAAATTAAATTAAATTAAATTAAATTAAATTAAATTAAATTAAATTAAATTAAATTAAATTAAATTAAATTAAATTAAATTAAATTAAATTAAATTAAATTAAATTAAATTAAATTAAATTAAATTAAATTAAATTAAATTAAATTAAATTAAATTAAATTAAATTAAATTAAATTAAATTAAATTAAATTAAATTAAATTAAATTAAATTAAATTAAATTAAATTAAATTAAATTAAATTAAATTAAATTAAATTAAATTAAATTAAATTAAATTAAATTAAATTAAATTAAATTAAATTAAATTAAATTAAATTAAATTAAATTAAATTAAATTAAATTAAATTAAATTAAATTAAATTAAATTAAATTAAATTAAATTAAATTAAATTAAATTAAATTAAATTAAATTAAATTAAATTAAATTAAATTAAATTAAATTAAATTAAATTAAATTAAATTAAATTAAATTAAATTAAATTAAATTAAATTAAATTAAATTAAATTAAATTAAATTAAATTAAATTAAATTAAATTAAATTAAATTAAATTAAATTAAATTAAATTAAATTAAATTAAATTAAATTAAATTAAATTAAATTAAATTAAATTAAATTAAATTAAATTAAATTAAATTAAATTAAATTAAATTAAATTAAATTAAATTAAATTAAATTAAATTAAATTAAATTAAATTAAATTAAATTAAATTAAATTAAATTAAATTAAATTAAATTAAATTAAATTAAATTAAATTAAATTAAATTAAATTAAATTAAATTAAATTAAATTAAATTAAATTAAATTAAATTAAATTAAATTAAATTAAATTAAATTAAATTAAATTAAATTAAATTAAATTAAATTAAATTAAATTAAATTAAATTAAATTAAATTAAATTAAATTAAATTAAATTAAATTAAATTAAATTAAATTAAATTAAATTAAATTAAATTAAATTAAATTAAATTAAATTAAATTAAATTAAATTAAATTAAATTAAATTAAATTAAATTAAATTAAATTAAATTAAATTAAATTAAATTAAATTAAATTAAATTAAATTAAATTAAATTAAATTAAATTAAATTAAATTAAATTAAATTAAATTAAATTAAATTAAATTAAATTAAATTAAATTAAATTAAATTAAATTAAATTAAATTAAATTAAATTAAATTAAATTAAATTAAATTAAATTAAATTAAATTAAATTAAATTAAATTAAATTAAATTAAATTAAATTAAATTAAATTAAATTAAATTAAATTAAATTAAATTAAATTAAATTAAATTAAATTAAATTAAATTAAATTAAATTAAATTAAATTAAATTAAATTAAATTAAATTAAATTAAATTAAATTAAATTAAATTAAATTAAATTAAATTAAATTAAATTAAATTAAATTAAATTAAATTAAATTAAATTAAATTAAATTAAATTAAATTAAATTAAATTAAATTAAATTAAATTAAATTAAATTAAATTAAATTAAATTAAATTAAATTAAATTAAATTAAATTAAATTAAATTAAATTAAATTAAATTAAATTAAATTAAATTAAATTAAATTAAATTAAATTAAATTAAATTAAATTAAATTAAATTAAATTAAATTAAATTAAATTAAATTAAATTAAATTAAATTAAATTAAATTAAATTAAATTAAATTAAATTAAATTAAATTAAATTAAATTAAATTAAATTAAATTAAATTAAATTAAATTAAATTAAATTAAATTAAATTAAATTAAATTAAATTAAATTAAATTAAATTAAATTAAATTAAATTAAATTAAATTAAATTAAATTAAATTAAATTAAATTAAATTAAATTAAATTAAATTAAATTAAATTAAATTAAATTAAATTAAATTAAATTAAATTAAATTAAATTAAATTAAATTAAATTAAATTAAATTAAATTAAATTAAATTAAATTAAATTAAATTAAATTAAATTAAATTAAATTAAATTAAATTAAATTAAATTAAATTAAATTAAATTAAATTAAATTAAATTAAATTAAATTAAATTAAATTAAATTAAATTAAATTAAATTAAATTAAATTAAATTAAATTAAATTAAATTAAATTAAATTAAATTAAATTAAATTAAATTAAATTAAATTAAATTAAATTAAATTAAATTAAATTAAATTAAATTAAATTAAATTAAATTAAATTAAATTAAATTAAATTAAATTAAATTAAATTAAATTAAATTAAATTAAATTAAATTAAATTAAATTAAATTAAATTAAATTAAATTAAATTAAATTAAATTAAATTAAATTAAATTAAATTAAATTAAATTAAATTAAATTAAATTAAATTAAATTAAATTAAATTAAATTAAATTAAATTAAATTAAATTAAATTAAATTAAATTAAATTAAATTAAATTAAATTAAATTAAATTAAATTAAATTAAATTAAATTAAATTAAATTAAATTAAATTAAATTAAATTAAATTAAATTAAATTAAATTAAATTAAATTAAATTAAATTAAATTAAATTAAATTAAATTAAATTAAATTAAATTAAATTAAATTAAATTAAATTAAATTAAATTAAATTAAATTAAATTAAATTAAATTAAATTAAATTAAATTAAATTAAATTAAATTAAATTAAATTAAATTAAATTAAATTAAATTAAATTAAATTAAATTAAATTAAATTAAATTAAATTAAATTAAATTAAATTAAATTAAATTAAATTAAATTAAATTAAATTAAATTAAATTAAATTAAATTAAATTAAATTAAATTAAATTAAATTAAATTAAATTAAATTAAATTAAATTAAATTAAATTAAATTAAATTAAATTAAATTAAATTAAATTAAATTAAATTAAATTAAATTAAATTAAATTAAATTAAATTAAATTAAATTAAATTAAATTAAATTAAATTAAATTAAATTAAATTAAATTAAATTAAATTAAATTAAATTAAATTAAATTAAATTAAATTAAATTAAATTAAATTAAATTAAATTAAATTAAATTAAATTAAATTAAATTAAATTAAATTAAATTAAATTAAATTAAATTAAATTAAATTAAATTAAATTAAATTAAATTAAATTAAATTAAATTAAATTAAATTAAATTAAATTAAATTAAATTAAATTAAATTAAATTAAATTAAATTAAATTAAATTAAATTAAATTAAATTAAATTAAATTAAATTAAATTAAATTAAATTAAATTAAATTAAATTAAATTAAATTAAATTAAATTAAATTAAATTAAATTAAATTAAATTAAATTAAATTAAATTAAATTAAATTAAATTAAATTAAATTAAATTAAATTAAATTAAATTAAATTAAATTAAATTAAATTAAATTAAATTAAATTAAATTAAATTAAATTAAATTAAATTAAATTAAATTAAATTAAATTAAATTAAATTAAATTAAATTAAATTAAATTAAATTAAATTAAATTAAATTAAATTAAATTAAATTAAATTAAATTAAATTAAATTAAATTAAATTAAATTAAATTAAATTAAATTAAATTAAATTAAATTAAATTAAATTAAATTAAATTAAATTAAATTAAATTAAATTAAATTAAATTAAATTAAATTAAATTAAATTAAATTAAATTAAATTAAATTAAATTAAATTAAATTAAATTAAATTAAATTAAATTAAATTAAATTAAATTAAATTAAATTAAATTAAATTAAATTAAATTAAATTAAATTAAATTAAATTAAATTAAATTAAATTAAATTAAATTAAATTAAATTAAATTAAATTAAATTAAATTAAATTAAATTAAATTAAATTAAATTAAATTAAATTAAATTAAATTAAATTAAATTAAATTAAATTAAATTAAATTAAATTAAATTAAATTAAATTAAATTAAATTAAATTAAATTAAATTAAATTAAATTAAATTAAATTAAATTAAATTAAATTAAATTAAATTAAATTAAATTAAATTAAATTAAATTAAATTAAATTAAATTAAATTAAATTAAATTAAATTAAATTAAATTAAATTAAATTAAATTAAATTAAATTAAATTAAATTAAATTAAATTAAATTAAATTAAATTAAATTAAATTAAATTAAATTAAATTAAATTAAATTAAATTAAATTAAATTAAATTAAATTAAATTAAATTAAATTAAATTAAATTAAATTAAATTAAATTAAATTAAATTAAATTAAATTAAATTAAATTAAATTAAATTAAATTAAATTAAATTAAATTAAATTAAATTAAATTAAATTAAATTAAATTAAATTAAATTAAATTAAATTAAATTAAATTAAATTAAATTAAATTAAATTAAATTAAATTAAATTAAATTAAATTAAATTAAATTAAATTAAATTAAATTAAATTAAATTAAATTAAATTAAATTAAATTAAATTAAATTAAATTAAATTAAATTAAATTAAATTAAATTAAATTAAATTAAATTAAATTAAATTAAATTAAATTAAATTAAATTAAATTAAATTAAATTAAATAAAATTAAATTAAATTAAATTAAATTAAATTAAATTAAATTAAATTAAATTAAATTAAATTAAATTAAATTAAATTAAATTAAATTAAATTAAATTAAATTAAATTAAATTAAATTAAATTAAATTAAATTAAATTAAATTAAATTAAATTAAATTAAATTAAATTAAATTAAATTAAATTAAATTAAATTAAATTAAATTAAATTAAATTAAATTAAATTAAATTAAATTAAATTAAATTA
Source organism: Tetanocera ferruginea (assembly GCA_958299015.1). Classification (NCBI taxonomy): domain Eukaryota; kingdom Metazoa; phylum Arthropoda; class Insecta; order Diptera; family Sciomyzidae; genus Tetanocera; species Tetanocera ferruginea. The sequence continues at coordinate 86,447,052 of OY282641.1, read as the reverse complement.
AATTAAATTAAATTAAATTAAATTAAATTAAATTAAATTAAATTAAATTAAATTAAATTAAATTAAATTAAATTAAATTAAATTAAATTAAATTAAATTAAATTAAATTAAATTAAATTAAATTAAATTAAATTAAATTAAATTAAATTAAATTAAATTAAATTAAATTAAATTAAATTAAATTAAATTAAATTAAATTAAATTAAATTAAATTAAATTAAATTAAATTAAATTAAATTAAATTAAATTAAATTAAATTAAATTAAATTAAATTAAATTAAATTAAATTAAATTAAATTAAATTAAATTAAATTAAATTAAATTAAATTAAATTAAATTAAATTAAATTAAATTAAATTAAATTAAATTAAATTAAATTAAATTAAATTAAATTAAATTAAATTAAATTAAATTAAATTAAATTAAATTAAATTAAATTAAATTAAATTAAATTAAATTAAATTAAATTAAATTAAATTAAATTAAATTAAATTAAATTAAATTAAATTAAATTAAATTAAATTAAATTAAATTAAATTAAATTAAATTAAATTAAATTAAATTAAATTAAATTAAATTAAATTAAATTAAATTAAATTAAATTAAATTAAATTAAATTAAATTAAATTAAATTAAATTAATTAAATTAAATTAAATTAAATTAAATTAAATTAAATTAAATTAAATTAAATTAAATTAAATTAAATTAAATTAAATTAAATTAAATTAAATTAAATTAAATTAATTAAATTAAATTAAATTAAATTAAATTAAATTAAATTAAATTAAATTAAATTAAATTAAATTAAATTAAATTAAATTAAATTAAATTAAATTAAATTAAATTAAATTAAATTAAATTAAATTAAATTAAATTAAATTAAATTAAATTAAATTAAATTAAATTAAATTAAATTAAATTAAATTAAATTAAATTAAATTAAATTAAATTAAATTAAATTAAATTAAATTAAATTAAATTAAATTAAATTAAATTAAATTAAATTAAATTAAATTAAATTAAATTAAATTAAAATTAAATTAAATTAAATTAAATTAAATTAAATTAAATTAAATTAAATTAAATTAAATTAAATTAAATTAAATTAAATTAAATTAAATTAAATTAAATTAAATTAAATTAAATTAAATTAAATTAAATTAAATTAAATTAAATTAAATTAAATTAAATTAAATTAAATTAAATTAAATTAAATTAAATTAAATTAAATTAAATTAAATTAAATTAAATTAAATTAATTAAATTAAATTAAATTAAATTAAATTAAATTAAATTAAATTAAATTAAATTAAATTAAATTAAATTAAATTAAATTAAATTAAATTAAATTAAATTAAATTAAATTAAATTAAATTAAATTAAATTAAATTAAATTAAATTAATTAAATTAAATTAAATTAAATTAAATTAAATTAAATTAAATTAAATTAAATTAAATTAAATTAAATTAAATTAAATTAAATTAAATTAAATTAAATTAAATTAAATTAAATTAAATTAAATTAAATTAAATTAAATTAAATTAAATTAAATTAAATTAAATTAAATTAAATTAAATTAAATTAAATTAAATTAAATTAAATTAATTAAATTAAATTAAATTAAATTAAATTAAATTAAATTAAATTAATTAAATTAAATTAAATTAAATTAAATTAAATTAAATTAAATTAAATTAAATTAAATTAATTAAATTAAATTAAATTAAATTAAATTAAATTAAATTAAATTAAATTAAATTAAATTAAATTAAATTAAATTAAATTAAATTAAATTAAATTAAATTAAATTAAATTAAATTAAATTAAATTAAATTAAATTAAATTAAATTAAATTAAATTAAATTAAATTAAATTAAATTAAATTAAATTAATTAAATTAAATTAATTAAATTAAATTAAATTAAATTAAATTAAATTAAATTAAATTAAATTAAATTAAATTAAATTAAATTAAATAAATTAAATTAAATTAAATTAATTAAATTAAATTAAATTAAATTAAATTAAATTAAATTAAATTAAATTAAATTAAATTAAAATAAATTAAATTAAATTAAATTAAATTAAATTAAATTAAATTAAATTAAATTAATTAAATTAAATAATTAAATTAAATTAAATTAAATTAAATTAAATTAAATTAAATTAAATTAAATTAAATTAAATTAAATTAAATTAAATTAAATTAAATTAAATTAAATTAAATTAAATTAAATTAAATTAAATTAAATTAAATTAAATTAAATTAAATTAAATTAAATTAAATTAAATTAAATTAAATTAAATTAAATTAAATTAAATTAAATTAAATTAAATTAAATTAAATTAAATTAAATTAAATTAAATTAAATTAAATTAAATTAAATTAAATTAAATTAAATTAAATTAAATTAAATTAAATTAAATTAAATTAAATTAAATTAAATTAAATTAAATTAAATTAAATTAAATTAAATTAAATTAAATTAAATTAAATTAAATTAAATTAAATTAAATTAAATTAAATTAAATTAAAATTAAATTAAATTAAATTAAATTAAATTAAATTAAATTAAATTAAATTAAATTAAATTAAATTAAATTAAATTAAATTAAATTAAATTAAATTAAATTAAATTAAATTAAATTAAATTAAATTAAATTAAATTAAATTAAATTAAATTAAATTAAATTAATTAAATTAAATTAAATTAAATTAAATTAAATTAAATTAAATTAAATTAAATTAAATTAAATTAAATTAAATTAAATTAAATTAAATTAAATTAAATTAAATTAAATTAAATTAAATTAAATTAAATTAAATTAAATTAAATTAAATTAAATTAAATTAAATTAAATTAAATTAAATTAAATTAAATTAAATTAAATTAAATTAAA